>OZ025293.1:66074198-66177624 GCA_964019185.1 Maratus speculifer
GCAGGTTTACTAAATAATTTTTTACTGCGCATGCGTGAACGCTATTAAATTTCATTTGCATATTATGTTAGTTAAATGTATAGAGCAACTTTTGTGAAAGTCTCAAAATCATATCTTAAAAATTCTGAAAATTATCGTTGATAGAATGAGATCAAAATCCTTTATTCCCAAAATGAAGCAAAAAGATGAGGGGCTGTATCTACACTGGTGTCCAAAAGTTAAGCATAATTGGTAATTAAGTAATTATTTTTAAGTAATGAAAGAAATATGAATCGGAATGTGCTGAAACTCCAGGTGTGTAAACAAAATAGTACGCGTCACATATTTTCGCGAAGAGTTTTCCCCGAAATCGAACAGGGGACCGTCAACAAATTGAAAAAGAACGAAGATCTTTTGGATAACCCTGTCAAAACTAATGTAGCAAAAGCGTTCAAACTGCACATTATAATTAATTGGCTTATTGTAATGTACCGTGTTAATTTTTACAAGGATAGCATGTATACTCGTAGAGAAATTAAGGTTTTTATAAAAACAGTCCTAAATTTTTCCAAGTTTTTTGCTTATAATTTGCAGAGTTCTTATTATAAAATAATGTTCTTTTCTGAAAATATGACAAACATCATTATACACAATACCCTGTCATCAGAATTTAAAAATAATAAAAATTGTATGAAAAATGAGTATGTTTAGTAAATAATTTTTCATTGCGCATGCGTCAAAGATATCAAAATGTCATTTGCATATTGTGTTAGCTAAATGTATAGAGCAACTTCTGTAAAAGTTTCAAAAACATAGCTTGAAAATTCTGAAAATGGGAGCCTATAGAATCAACTCAAAATCCTTTATTCCCTAAATGAAGCAAAAAGATGAGGGGCTGTATCCATATTCCATTGTTTAGTGCCTATCCAATATTGCACGTACAACTATATTTAGGTAAAACCCCTGATTTTTTTGCTTCGTTTAGGAATAACGGATTTTGAGTTGATTCTATAGGCTCCCATTTTCAGAATTTTCAAGCTATGTTTTTGAAACTTTTACAGAAGTTGCTCTATACATTTAGCTAACACAATATGCAAATGACATTTTGATATCGTTGACGCATGCGCAATGAAAAATTATTTACTAAACATACTCATTTTTCATACAATTTTTATTATTTTTAAATTCTGAAGACAGGGTATTGTATACAATGATGTTTGTCATATTTTCAGAAAAGAACATTATTTTATAACAAGAACTCTGCAAATTATAAGCAAAAAACTTGGGAAAATTTAGGACTGTTTTTATAAAAACCTTAATTTCTCTACGAGTATACATGCTATCCTTGTAAAAATTAACACAGTACATTACAATAAGCCAATTAATCATAATGTGCAGTTTTGAACGCTTTTGCTACATTAGTTTTGACAGGGTTATCCAAAAGATCTTCGTTCTTTTTCAATTTGTTGACGGTCCCCTGTTCGATTTCGGGGAAAACTCTTCGCGAAAATATGTGACGCGTACTATTTTGTTTACACACCTGGAGTTTCAGCACATTCCGATTCATATTTCTTTCATTACTTAAAAATAATTACTTAATTACCAATTATGCTTAACTTTTGGACACCAGTGTATATTCCATTGTTTAGTGTCTACACAATATTGCACGTACAACTATATTTGGATAAAACCCCTGATTTTTTTGCTTCCTTTTAGGAATGACGGATTTTGAGTTGATTCTATAGACGATGATTTTCAAAATTTTCAAGCTATGTTTTTGAAACTTTTACAGAAGTTGCTCTATACATTTAGCTAACACAATATGCAAATGAAATTTTGATATCGTTGACGCATGCGCAATGAAAAATTATTTACTAAACCTATTCATTTTTTATATAATTTTTATTATTTTTAAATTCTGATGACAGGGTATTGTGTACAACGATGTTTGTCATATTTTCAGAAAAGAACATTATTTTATATTAAGAACTCTGCAAATTATAAGCAAAAAACTTAGGACTGTTTTAATAAAAACCTTAATTTCTCTACGAGTATGCATGCTATCCTTATAAAAATAAACACAGTTCATTACAATAAGCCACTTAATCATAATGCGCAGTTTGAACGCTTTTGCTACATTAGTTTTGACAGGGTTATCCAAAAGATCTTCGTTCTTTTTCAATTTCTTGACGGTCCCCTGTTCGACTTCGGGGAAAACTCTTCGCGAAAATATATGACGCGTACTATTTTGTTAACACACCTGGAGTTTCACCACGTTTCGATTTTATATTTCTTTCATTACTTACTTAATTACCAATTATGCTTAACTTTTGGTCACCAGTGTATATTTACATTTTATATAATTCTTTAGATTGTTCACAATACCAAAAAGCATTTTTAGATGAAAAATATCAATGATGTATTCAAATGAAATTTTGAAATTTATCAAAGCGATACTTTTGTATTCGTTGCATTCCAGGAGTTAACCACTTAACTGACCAATATTTCTAAAAAAATCTTTCAAATGATGCCTATTTTTTATACTTTTTACAGAACCATCATCGGTTTTTCAAAACAGAAAGTTTTGCTTGATAAAATCAGAAAAATGCTCGGATTAAATTACGCAACATTTGAAATAGAAATTTTACTGGAGAGAATAATAAATCACGATTGGAAATTCGATGCCCGTAAGTGGTACGGGCAAACCATGGTTGGGAAAAACACGTTGCCCGTATGACGTACAGGCAAATCAAGGAAGCGGTTAATATCCAAAGAATTCGCCAAATACTTTGCTATTCACAACACCCTTTTTTTCCTCCTGGTAATTTTAGTTATTTAATTACGTAGTACAATCGCATGTCTTAAAATATGTGCCTACCCTCAAATCACTGTTGTGAATTTTTTTCATTTTTTTATTTTTATTCTTAAGCTCAACTATTTAGGATTCCAAAAATGCCTTACTTTGGTTCAGCAATAATTCGAATCAAGGTTTATATCCAAAAATATGAACCAGAAGTGACAGTTTAAGTAGCCACAGAAAAGTAAAAAATACATTTTAATGCACAACTATACAATATATAACATATACAAATATACATAAACACCTGCAAATATCGCGGATTTAAAAGTTGTAAACTTTATAGATAATTTTCTGCGATATATCAAAATCATGATTTGCTTTTTCTGGTACACTGTGATTTTCATTGCGTACGTTTAAGAAAAATAACCATTTCTTAAAAAGTTTTTAAAATATTAAAATAAAATTTTGTAACACGATTTTGCTCCTCTCTTGGTGTGTTATGAAACAAAATACAGTTTGTAACTTTGTTGATTTAAGAGCTATTTTCATTGAAAAATACATTTTTTTAAACCATGTTTTGTAAACCAAATTTAATATATGTTTAATTAATAATTTCAATAGATATTGCATTCATAATACAGGTAAGTGGTTTATAAATATATAGCTAAACAAAAAAGTGAAATATATTGAATAGATTTTGTTATAGAAGATTTGGCATAATCACAATTCTTCTCGAAAATTTGACTAAATATTGTCTAAATTTGAAAAATTAAATAAAATACCATTAAAAATATATATGAATTCATAGTTTTATTCTATGTGTTAACTACAAACACATGTGTTGGATAAAAATTTCATATGTTTTTAAAAAGTACTCCGAAAATAGGTACATACCTTAAATTCGTGTTTTATTTATAGTACTTTAATTTTGGATTTATTTATTGAGGAAGCTATAATTTCGTTATGTAACATTAGATCAGAACAGATTCTGAACTATTTATATTCTTTTAATTGAAAGCAGCTTAATCTGTCACAATCGGGCTACATGCGCAAGAAATATTTAAAAAAAAACCATGTTTGAAAAATATTTTTGAAAATATATAAAATCAGTAAATTGAGATACAGTTTTCGAATTAATTGCATTTAAAAAACACGTTACCTCTATTCGATGGTGTAAATATTAAAATTCTGCGATGTTTAGAAGTTTAAAATTTTGTTGTATAAACGAAATTTATCGGTGATGTGTTGCCACCATCGATAGGACGTCAGCGTTATTCGCGGATATATTTCTGCTTTATATTATACACATCCCACAATAATAAAAAAAAAATAATCTTTTTTGGAGGAAACAATTACAGTAATTTGGGTTGTAGATTTTTTTTTAGAAAACTTGAATGTTGAACATCACGAAATTTGTATTCTGTTAAGGTTACATGGAACATCTGGAGTTTTTACGAAATATTTAACATCACATATTTTACTTCATAATAGAGGTAGAAATGATTTTTTTACAATAAATATACACATTATAGCCCATACATGAATCAAAAGACATTAATTGCAAGTATAAAATAGTTTTCAAGTACTAATGAAGTATTTACATATCTCCATGAAATATATTGAACAATTAGTCTGTTAGGTACACATTTCTAAAAATCTGTTCTAAAAATTTTCTGTGCTGTCAGAAAACATACTATTTGAGAATAACAAGAAGCAAATTTCATTTTGTCTTAAAAGAAATAAAATTTTAAATGTTTTACTAAAAAACTTTTTTAATCGTAAAAATATTAACAACATATTTTACGTTGTTTATTTTTTTTTCACTTAGACCTATAATGTTAGATAATTTTAAAGAAAGAAGTTAGTTACACAATTTTGGAAAGTTTCAAATTTTTATATAAAATCGAATTTTAGAAAGGTGTACCAAAACATAAAAAAAGCACATTTCGAAAAAAGGAAAAAACAAACAAACAAACAAGCAAACACATACACACCCACAGTGCTTAAAATGCATTATTTTAAAACCTTCATGCACTATGATATTTTAGGTCCATAATCATTTATCACCATAATCATTTAGCACTATAATCATTTAGCACTATATTTTTTAGACCGATAAATAAAAACTCAAACATTTTAACAAATTTTTAGTCTATGTGCCCTTAATTAACTTGTTTTTTTTTTCAAAATTATATATTTTTAAAACTGCGCAAAACTTTTATAAAAATTATGTTTCTTCACTAAATTTTGAAAAAAGTTGTAAAAAAGTAGCAAATACGTTCAGTCCGTCATAATAAGAAATTTTACAAAAAGAAAATATTTTTTTAATTGAATATTAGTTCAAACATTTTATGATTTTATAAAAATAGTTTTATAAAATGAGTTCTGGTCTACATTCCCGTTAATAAAAAAATCCCTATAGCAGAGTTACCAAATCTCCGGCTTTTTGTACACCAATAATATTTTACAGAAAATGTTATTTTAAATCGCCGAAATGTTCCAATTAAATTAAATCTGGAATTAAATCCAATTAAATCTGGATTAAAATTCTGGTATCCACAAAGCCGGAGACTTGGCAGCTCTGCCTGCAGTTAAACTATGTAACTTAAGGTAAATAATACAAAAGCATGATGTCAAATTTAATTGCAAATATGGAGGCAGTGGCCTCACCAGAATGGGTGCCCAAGTGCTAATTACTGGTGATTTTTTTAAGTTCTGCTATCTAAGCAGAATATTTTCTGCTATGAAACAAAGAGAAGGAAACCTTACAATGTTACTAGTTTTGGGCAACCTTCCTGGTTACAATACAGAGAGGTAGCGCGCCATGTGTGTCTTCCATCTTTATTTGTTTTATGGACAAAGCAAATAAAGTTTTCTAATGAAGGATATAAGTTATCTGCGATTTTTTTTGCTTTCTCATTCAGTTTGAAAAAAAAAAATCTAAAGTTTTCGAACCTTCCATCTACAAAACTTAATGCAATGAACTATTTTCACCATTCTGGGATCTGGCATAAAAAAACACTAATGGCAATAATATAAGACTATATCTGCGAACAGTGTAAAAAATTACGATGTTCTGTTAAAAATTGCGATAATCTAACATCAATTAAAAAAGGAACGTGGTTTAATGACTTGAATTTTGAAGGTTTTATTCAATTTTTATGTACCATTAACAAGCTACATCAGTTAGTTATATTGTTGTACATGTTTATATTTGTTTACATTTTCTGGCAAAAGAAAAGAAAGATCTGTTTCTTCCAAATTCCAGTTATTATTGATATTTATTGCGTTTTTCTAGAAATATTAACAATGGCTGAAATATACAAAGCACAAACACGGAATTTTTATGCGAACAGTTTTACCCTTCAATTTTTTGGACGGGTGTCTTAAAACCTAGTCTGAGTTTTATGCTTAGAATTTCAAATTAAAAAATAAAAAACTCTTTTTTTGGATGAGCTACATTATAATCTTCTGAAGTCGGGATGCAGAGACGAGATATTCGGTCACGATTACTATGTCGGAAAGCCGTGAACGCGTAACTAAAGTAACATTACGTTTATGCATGGTGGTGTGGTGTCGTGGCCGTTGTTTCCACCCTTTTACCATATATATAAAAGAAATAAATCATTATAGTAAATTTCGTTCCTAAGTTCTTTATTAGAACTGCTAATTACAAAATAAAAATACAGTCAACATCATATTCATAAGTGAGGTAGATTCCATTCGTACACGTTGTTACATTTTTAATCATCGCCTCTCACAGAAACACCCAGAGAGTCAATACCACACTTCCACTATCTCTGAGAGAATCCTCAACCTCCATCTTCAAGGACTACCCAGGGAATGTCCTCGCTTTTGTTCTCTGCACGCCTGTTCTGTTCGACCCCTTTAATTTCTCAGAATCTTAGCTCTTTCCCGTCTTCCAGCAACAGTCTTGATCCACAATAGAACACCCCCACAGACATACCATTCCATTTTCTCTCTCATTATACAAAGGATTATAGTAATCACTCACATAGATGGGGAAATTGTTTGTTTCCTCAGCTGATTCATCTAAGACATCACAACACCTTCCCCCAAAAGAGATTGCCACAGGAAATGTTCAGGTATCATATCCAGAGAATAAGCCCTATTACTTCATTTCCAGAGAGGTCAAACATGCAATTACTTTGAATATTACAATACAATAGAAAAATAATTATGTTAGGAAGACCCTATTTAAACCCAAGCTTACACGCCTTCAGTTTCAAAGGACATATCAAGAGTATGACATTTCTGCAATTTTCAACAATATTCATTTATGCCCAATGAAAAAAAGCAAAACATGCCTTAAGTAACAAAATATTCAATTTAAATCATAGATATGCTATATGTTCCAATATGATACCAATTCAAAATTTAATTAATGCAATAACACAATTTTACCAAATAAAAAATACATAAAATACAAAAATTATTATTATTATTATTATTATTATTATTATTATTATTATTATTAAATTGAAAATTGTCAGTAGAATCTCAAGAAGAAAATCTACATTTTTCTACTTAGGCCGTCCGCATTTCCGTGCAGTTTTCCCGGTTTATGAGTAACATCAAAGTTTAATTGCTGGAAAAACAGAGCCCAACGTGTCAAACGAGAGTTTGTTCCAACCATTTTCTTCAAATATATTAATGGATTATGATCCGTTTGTATCTCAAGTTTTTGCCCATCTAAGTAATAATTTAACTTTCTTAAACCATATACTATAGCAGCTAATTCTCTTTCTATCGTGCTATAATTTTGCTCAGCACGTGAAAATTTCTTGCTAAGGTATAAAATTGGATGCTCTTCACCCCGAATAATTTGAGATAAAACAATCCCCGCACCATACAAACTCGCATCCGTTTGCACAATAAATTTTTGCTTAAAATCAGGCGCATATAATACTGGACTTTGCATTAATTTTAACTTTAATTCTTCAAATGCTTTATTACAATTCTCATCCCAAACTATTTTCTCTTTCTTTATTTTACCTTTTAATGCATCTGTTAACGGAACTGCTATTGTAGCATAGTTCTTTATATATCTCGCGTAATATCCTACCATTCCCAGATACGCTCTAAGCTGTGTCTTAGTAGTCGGAATAGGAAATTCTTTTATTGCCTGCAATTTAGCTTCCCTAGGAGATCTCTTTCCTGACCCTACTTCATGTCCCAAGAATTTCACGTGATCTTGCTCAAATTTACATTTTGATGGCTTCACTGTCAAAATCGCCTCCGTTAAACGCTTAAGCACCACATCGACATCCTTTAAATGTTGTTCCCAGGTTGGAGAAAATATCGCTATGTCATCAATATACGGAACAGCAAATACTTCTAACCCAAATAAAACTATGGCAATTAATTTACAAAAATAATAAGCAGAATTTGAAAGACCAAACATCATAACTTTAGGGATAAATGTCCCAAAAGGCGTTACAAAGACAGCATATCTCTGCGCTTCTTTCATGAGCGGAATTTGAAAACAAGTTGAATGTAGATTCTGCCATTGCAGAATTCAGTTTCACCTCCGATTAAAAAAATCGATAGAGGTTTTTTAGAAGGGCAACCCCGTTTAGATTGCAAAGAACTAACTTCATTTTTCTTGTGTTTATCAATATAATAGCAAACAGAACGGCGTGAAATATCCAATTGATTAGCAATTTCTCTCTGAGACATTGGAATTGCAGAATAATAAAGAGATACAATTTGACGTGCTACTTCTTCATTAACTAGATTCATCAAAAACGGATTTTTCCTTGAAAATGAAAATGAAATTTGAAAATGAAATGAAATGAAAAATGAAATTTAACAATAAAACGAGTGAAATCCCGTCGAATTCGACGAATGAAATGTTTAAAAGTACTGATCGATTTGGTTTAAAAAAAGCAAAAGTAATTACATTATTGAATCAATATATAATAAATATATTTACAAAGTAAATGTCATGTTGGCCAGTTACAATTTTGCATGCAAATATTCGCACATCTTCAGTTAAAATTGTAATCTGAGTGCCAGCGAAATCCAGAAATTATATTTTATATGCACTTACAAAAAAATAGTTTATTAAAAAAAAAACTAATTTTATTTTTACTGTGACATTATTTTCACTAACTGAAGTCATCTGAAAGTAAAATCTCAATCTCAGTGTCCATAATGAAAAGAAATATTGAAATGTAATATCGGGTACTACTAGGTTATCCCGTCGACCAAAAAAATATCGCCAAACTATAAGATTAAATACCAATAATGGATGATCGTGAATGTCACATTCAATGACATTAAATACGATTCATGTATTAAAAATGTCATTAAGTGATTTTTATTTCGACTTTTTATTAATATTTTTATTAATATTCTACTAATTATTTGTTTTTTTCGTTATTTAAAATAAAAATTATGTCAATATGTATAATTTGGCTATTAGTTTGGCGATTTGTATAATTTGGCGAAATAGGTCGTCGGGATAACAGAGTTGTACCTAATATCGTTATGAGTAAAAATGCGATGTTTTAAATAGTGACGTCATTTTCTCTTCAAATGTTTTTTAAAAGTTACTGTTATTAGTAGTCTGAAAAAGGCATCCGTAACAATATTGTAATTCCCATTTATCTGGTTGCTGAATGACATCATTTTCCTCATTTGAAATTTCTCTTATTTTGACTTAGACATTAATTTTATCATAAATTATTTTCTGTAATTTTATTTACATTATTAATATTATTTCTCAGTAAATATATTTTTTACCTCAATTAGTGCATAATTATACGCAATCATTTTGGAAAATAAATTTTTGTTATCGAGAGAAAAGCTAAACTGTGTTGCCACCATTTTGAAGAAATGTCACTAAAAAGCTTTTAAAATTAAAAATAAAATATTAAAATGAAAATAAATTAAAAAATAAGTAAAATGGACACAACTACAAATAAATATCTTTCATTAAAAAAAATAATTATCAAAATCTGTTGAGTAGAAAATTCAGGGCTGATGACACGACATTTTTAGCTTGTCTGAAAGAAATCGCATCGGAGGCTAATAACCTTTTGTTAGATCCATAACGGTAATGAAAGGTGCTGCACTCACTTTCTCAACGACCTCTTCAATATTTAGCAAAGGGAAATATTCAGTTCTTGTTTTTGCGTTTAATTTACGATAATCCACACAAGGACGGGGGTCTTTACCTGCAATTTCAACCAAAATCGTAGGCGAAGCATAATCTGATTGACCAACTTCAATCACGCCCAAATCTAAAAGCCTCCGAATTTCTTCACGCATAATCTCTAATTGCCTCGGCGACATGCGATACGGTTTTGATCTAACCGGCACAGTATCCGTTAATATTATACCCATCTCAATTAACGGGGTACTCCCAGGTTCAGTAGAAAAACTTTCTTGTGAAGCTCAATCATATCCCTGAAATCTCCTATTTGTTTTGTAGATACCCTTTTTTCCAGTTCATTTCCTTTTACTAATTCCCAAAAATCTGACTGAGTGGGATCCGCAATGGGATAAGGAATCTCTTCCTGCTCTTCAATTTCGTCACACCCCCCCCCCATCAATTAACAAATTTACAAATTCAGGTCTACTATAATATGGATTAATTAAATTTACATGATAAATTGTAGATTTATTCTTTTTTCTGGAATATCAATTGTATAATTGGTTTCAGATGTAACTCCAGAAATAGTTCCTGGTCCTATTCAGTTAACTGCCATTTTATTTGACTTTGAGGTAGCCAGAACTAACACTTTATCTCCTATATTAAATTTCCGATACACTGCAATTTTATCATACCATTGTTTTCGTTTTTCCTCGCATTCTTTTATTCTATTACACGCTAATTCTTGACAATGTTTCAATCTATTAGTTAAATTCAAAATATAATCTACTATATTCTGATCTACAATATCTTTTTGCATCCAATTTTCATATACAAGAGTATTCGTAAATTTTTTCCGTGAATAAGCTCAGGCGGACTAAATCCTGTACTTTCATGGGTCACAGTTCGCAATGCAAACAAAGCCATTGGCAAGACTGACTCCCAATCCTTTCCTGCTTCCAAACACAAAGTCTTTAGAATCTTTTTTAAACTGCCGTGCATTCGGTCAACGCTATTCGATTCTGGATGACAAACTGAGCTATGTATAACCTTAATACCGAACTTATCAAAAAATTCCGAAGTCAATTCACTTGTAAATGAACGACCCAAATAATTTTAGACTTCTTTTGCAAAACCTGTTCTGAAAAATATTTGTATTAACCCTTCAATTACGGATGGAAAAGTTAAATTTTCCACTGGTATCGTATCCGGATATTTAGATGCAACACAGATTGCAGTGATTAGATATCTATTGTTCATCTCACTTAAACTCAAAGGACCCACTGCGTCAATATTTATCCCAGAGAAAACTTCTGAAATTATTGGCACAAGTTTCAATGGCGCTTACTTTTTATCTCTATTTTTACCTACTTTTTTACAGAGATCACATGTCTTTACAAAGTCCTCAATTTCTTTGTAACAATTTGGCCAAAAGTAGCATTTAAGTATCCTATCTTTTGTCTTAGTAACCCCTAAATGTCCCGCTACTTCTTCATGACGCATTTTAAAATTTCCTGTCTAAATTCTAATGGCAAACATAATTGTAATTTCTCATCCCCACTATTCGAATGCGAAATTCTTACAAGTTTATCTCCAATTACTTTAAATTCTTTTTCTTCTACATTATTCGCCTTTTCCCACAATGTTTTTAAAGAAGAGCACTCTTTCTGAACTATACTAAATTCTTTCGCCGTAATTCTACTCAAACTTACATTCTCTTCCCAATCACATTTAGGTAATAACGTAAGATCTTCAATTTTATCTCCCTCCTCCTTATTATCTTCCATTTGAATGACCTGCTCATCTTCGCTTTGAGGACAATTCGCAGTTGTTTCTAACATATTAGAATGTTCCGGTCTTTTTCTTAAAGACTCAGTTCTACTGCGAGTAATTACTATATTTATCGGAATCGGATTTACTCGATTTTGCTCAATAAGCTCAGCCGTCTTATTACCTAACAGATAGTAACCTTGCTCCGAGTCCGCTAGTTTAATCGCCGCTTTAGTGGTGATACAATCAAAATCTCCTTCAATAGTCACCCATGCTAATGGTAAACATTTAAATTCATTATCAAGAGGCTGACGTACCCAGGTTACATCTCCTGTGAAATCCTTTGTTTTAACCCAATTTCTATCACAAAGATCTATTCCCGCACCTGTATCTCTTAAATAGTTTCTTTTAACACCATTTATTAGAGCTTTTTTTAAAATAAGGTTTGAAGCACTCTCCTAAATTAATATCTTTACTTAAATGATTATTTACATCGTATTGATTTTTCTTTTTTAACCATTCTTCACATTCCTGCTTAAACCAATTATCCAAATAACCCCTTAATTCATATACTAAATCTGTCCATAATGCTCCAGATTTTCTTTGATGATTTTCAAATTTATGTTTTAAGTACCTGTGCTTAATCTAAAACGATTTAACAAAACTTTCTTTACATATTTAAAATCATCACATAATTCTGCTGGTTGCTTTACGATTATTTCCGCTATATCAGACGGCAATAAAGGAATTAGTTGGTTAACCAAATCTTCCTGAGAAATTTTAATTTTCTCCGCTTGCTTTTCAAAGATCATAAAGAAAAGAGTTATGTCAATTAATTTAGGATCAAAATGTAGAACTAAATCTTTTAAGTTAATTTTAGGACTCCTATGCAACTCTATATTCGAATCATTAGATGAAAGACTTACAGTTTCCGTAGAGTTTCCAAGCGTTAATTTATCTAACTCAAATTGTCTTTCTAAAGCTAATTTTTCTCGTTCTTTTTGTTCTGCTTCCTCTTTAAGAATACATTCCAAATTTGCTTTAGCAATAGTCTCATCATTATCAGATGCCTCTATAATATTCTGAATTATAGATTTCTTTTTATCTGTTGCCGACACGCTGGTCTCAAATTCCTCCGCTAATTATTTTCTGTAATTTTATTTACATTATTAATATTATTTCTCAGTAAATATATTTTTTACCTCAATTAGTGCATAATTATACGCAATCATTTTGGAAAATAAATTTTTGTTATCGAGAGAAAAGCTAAACTGTGTTGCCACCATTTTGAAGAAATGTCACTAAAAAGCTTTTAAAATTAAAAATAAAATATTAAAATGAAAATAAATTAAAAAATAAGTAAAATGGACACAACTACAAATAAATATCTTTCATTAAAAAAAATAATTATCAAAATCTGTTGAGTAGAAAATTCAGGGCTGATGACACGACATTTTTAGCTTGTCTGAAAGAAATCGCATCGGAGGCTAATAACCTTTTGTTAGATCCATAACGGTAATGAAAGGTGCTGCACTCACTTTCTCAACGACCTCTTCAATATTTAGCAAAGGGAAATATTCAGTTCTTGTTTTTGCGTTTAATTTACGATAATCCACACAAGGACGGGGGTCTTTACCTGCAATTTCAACCAAAATCGTAGGCGAAGCATAATCTGATTGACCAACTTCAATCACGCCCAAATCTAAAAGCCTCCGAATTTCTTCACGCATAATCTCTAATTGCCTCGGCGACATGCGATACGGTTTTGATCTAACCGGCACAGTATCCGTTAATATTATACCCATCTCAATTAACGGGGTACTCCCAGGTTCAGTAGAAAAACTTTCTTGTGAAGCTCAATCATATCCCTGAAATCTCCTATTTGTTTTGTAGATACCCTTTTTTCCAGTTCATTTCCTTTTACTAATTCCCAAAAATCTGACTGAGTGGGATCCGCAATGGGATAAGGAATCTCTTCCTGCTAATAAAAGCTAAACGCTAATAAAAGCAATACGTTTTTAGCATATTTTGCTAAAAATTCTGCCATGATTTTACCATAAAATATAGCTAGCACAAATTGAAATCTATATAGACTTTCCAATAATAATATTAATAACAATAATATAAAAAAATAGAATTTCACCTCAAGAAATATAACAAGGCATAAAACAATATTACAATTTTCTTCCCAAAAACTTTCATACACGTGTTATATCGTTTAAAACTGAGTATATCTTCAAAATAAATTTTGATACCCAACAATACAATACAAATCCAATTTAATTTTTTAAACATTAATCATAATTTTCCTACAGCATACCCATAAAATTTCAATTAACTTTATTGCTGCAATAAACAAAATAGTATATTTTCCAACTTTAAATCTAAAAGTTATATACACAATTATTATTAAAATTTTCCTGATTAATACTTTTATTAATCAACAACCATTTACTATATCCTAAGTAAATTTCCAAATAAAGTAATTGACCAAATACATAAGTATTTAATTTATATAACCCAATAATTTATCCTACAGACACCAGAAAAACAATTTAACATAAAAATTCAATCTAAAACATTCAATTCCAAAATCTTAGTTACCTCAGAATTTTTAACATTTAATGATACTTTTTTCCAAAATTTAAAAGAAAACACAATACCGAAATTTAACAGACCTCTCCAGAAAATTACATAAAAGGGCTTACCTCCAAATGTAGCTGTACGCTCCACACTTCCGTAAGGTTTTCCGTCACTTTTATATTTTCTCAGGCACTGCTTATTCAAATTCAGCCGTAATTACATCGGGGCCTTTCAAAGTAAACTGTTTCTGCACTTAACTTTTGAAAGCGACATACGAATTCTTCCATCCACCACACTGAATGTTCACAGAAGAAATTCACGTACTTATCCGTTGAGTCCAATTCAAAGAGCCTTGTTACACACAGCTAACTTAGTCCACAAAACCGATTTTTACAGTTCCTAATTTACCAGTAACTGGAAATAAACGAATGTAACTTAGCCACCAACTGTTCTTGTTTCACCCTCTGGCTTTCCGTCTGTACATCTGGATTACGTGGGCACTGTCTAATTTATTCTAGACATAATATCCGTAGACTGCCACCATTTTATATATATAGCTGTGGTGTCGTGGCCGTTGTTTCCACCCTTTTACCATATATATAAAAGAAATAAAACATTATATTAAATTTCATTCCTAAGTTCTTTATTAGAACTGCTAATTACAAAATAAAAATATAGTCAACATCATATTCATAAGTGAGGTAGATTCCATTCCTACACGTTGTTACATTTTTTATCATCGCCTCTCACAGAAACACCCAGAGAGTCAATACCACACTTCCACTATCTCTGAGAGAATCCTCAACCTCCTTCTTCAAGGACTACCCAGGGAATGTCTTCGCTTTTGTTCTCTGCACACCTGTTCTGTGTGATCCCTTTCATTTCTCAGAACCTTAGCTATTTCCCGTCTTCTAGAAACTGTCCTGATCCACAATAGAACACCCCCCACAGACATACCATTCCATTTTCATCTCTCATTATACAAAGGATTGCAGTAATTACTCACATTGATGGGAAAGCTGTTTGTTTCCTCAGCTGATTCATCTAAGACATCACAGTGGGAATTAAACCTAGTTCTTTGGTGACAAATATTTTTTTTATAAAATATTGTTGATGTTAGAAACAGACAAATACGACAATTTTTTATAAATGAAAGGTTCGGGTTTATATCCAGGAATCTGTCAAGCGAAAACATGCCCCAGAGCTTGATTTGATTTAGAGTTATTTCATATGATATGGAAAGAAATTAAACATTTCCGGTGCCTTGCAGTTCATTTTATTTACGAATTAATGCTAGGTCCCATAAATCTACAAAGATTTTTGAAAAAAAATACATAAATTTAGCAGATTTTTGTACTAGTTGTATGGTTATGCGGGTGAAATCAGATCTGAGGACTGATCAAACCAATATGAGTTTCTGAACCAAATTTCATTCAGGACCCCATCTGGAATAGTTAAATATTTTTGCGGCCTGGTAAAGCATACATTATTAGCACATAAATATTGAATATTCAGGAAATCTGTTCACATTTCAAAAAATATCTTATAGGAGTTGTGTTAACGCAAAAAAAAAAAAAAAAAAAAAAAAAAAAAAAAAAAAAAAAACAGAACAGTTTAAATCATTTTTCGCTAGCCCCACATGTTACATGTTCAGCTTTTTTGTACTCGTGTAGTCCGTGTCGCATGCCATGCGACCAAAATTAAAATTGGAACGTTCAAAGGAAATTTGTCGCTACTTACAGTTTGTGTTGTATCCCTTAATTGTTTTTTGTACTTTTTTCCTGGCTATTTCTAAGAGACAGCGCAACTATAGCCATACTATTTTATTTTTAAGTCGTTCTATTTGCATTTGTATTTTCTGTATGGCCGTTTTCATAAGAATTGCTTTATGTCAAAATGTATGTTAGAATGGATTTAGAAAGCGAGTTCAAATCGTTAAATGGTATGGATTTTTTTCAATGTGTTTTTTCCCCTCTCTGGTGGCCTAGAAAGAATGTAAAGCTATTTTCACTGTGAATTTATGCAGCCATTTTTTAAAATTTTTATTACATATTTTTAATAATTCTTTTTATGCAGATAATTACCTTAAATATCCCAAAACAATAGTTTGATTTTTATAAGTATGAGTTTTTTTTTTAAATTAAAAACGTCATCTATTGTAAAAAAAAATCTACAGATCAATGAAAGAAATATTATATGCGTAACTGCCAACTTTCAACTAATCTTCCGTAATACCTGGATTAGTTTGATCCAGGATAACGTCATTTCAAATCAGAAAATATATTTCATGAATCTTTATTTAATTACAAGATTGTTAGGGGGAGCATACTTAATTTCATTTCTTTGAAAAATTTCTGGTTCGAAACTCATTAAATAAGGGTCAAATTAATACACGTTATACGGATAATCTATGTAAGGTTGGCACCTCTGTATATGTACGATCGCCAGCAGTTCAAGAACAAAACTGCTCATTGGCAAAAGTATTTTTCATTTTCGTATTCAGGATAAAGTACATATTAATTTTCAGCAATAACAAAAATAACCGCCTTTTAAAAACAGAAATTTCAAAAAAGATCCTACCGAAAAAGAATTAAATTTTCATAGATAAGTAGCGGTATTAAAGTCCATATTATTAATAAAGGAAAAATGTAAATATATTACAGATATTTTTTTAAAACTTGAAAATATATTTTCATCGCTGTATATTTTTTCACATATGTTGATACAGATTTTTTGACATATCTTTTGGAAAGAAACCACATCAAGAATAATAATAAACAAAAAGCTTTAATTCAGAAATTAGAAAAAAAAATACGTGTGGCACTCGGGGACTGCCGCGGTAAAGCTATTGCATAGCATTTTTTATCAACTTATGCAATTATAATTATTTATTTATTTTTTATTTATGCAGTTTTTTTTGTCTTTAATATTAATTCAAGTTAAACATTTTGAGCGTGATGACCGATAACATTTTTTTTTCTTGTATTGAACAAATGAGAAGTTAATATCGTTTAAAATATTTTTATTATCTTGCAATACATGTAGGTTAATCAGGAATTTTTATCATTGAAACTATACGTTTATGGTAGCTGAAATAAAACACATAAGTTTAAGACTTGATATTCTCAAAATATCTGAAAAATACCGCGTCAATGTCTGCCGAAGTCTAGGGAGGGATACCGTGCCGAAGTCTGCCAAACTGAAGCGACGTTACCGGAGTGTTAGGTTTTTTTTTTTCTCGTTACAGAATTTCTTGATTCTTTCGCCGCGCTCAAAGCCCGCGATAAAAGCTATGCAATACCTTAATAAATTACAAACAAAATTTGGCCGCGCTACGAAAATTAGATCGCGAGTTATAAGCATTTTAAATTTTCCGAACCTCACCGTGGGGGTGTCCTGTCACCAAAAATTAACACTGTCTCATAATAAATTACCAAACAAAATTTGGCCGCACTACGAAAATTAGATCGCGAGTTATAGGCATTTTAAATTTTTCGACCCTCACCATGGGGGGATCTTCTGTCACCAAAAATTAACACTGTCTCATAATAAATTACCAAACAAAATTCGGCCGCGCTACGAAAATTGATCGCGAGTTATAAACATTTTAAATTTTTCGACCCTCACCGTGGGGGGGGGTCTTCTGTCACAAAAAATGAACAGTCTCTCATAATAAATTACCAAACAAAATTTGGCCGCGCTACGAAAATTAGATCGCGAGTTATAAGCATTTTAAATTTTTCGACCCTCACCATGGGGGATCTCCTGTTACCAAAAATAACACTGTCTCATAATAAATTACCAAACAAAATTTGGCCGCGCTACGAAAATTAGATCGCGAGTTATAAGCATTTTAAAATTTTCGACAATCTCCATGGGGGATCTCCTGTCACTAATTAACACAGTCTCATAATAAATTACCAAACAAAATTTTGCCGCGCTACGAAAATTAGATTGCGAGTTATAAGCACTTTAAATTTTTCGACCCTAACCATGAGGGATCTCCTGTCACCAAAAGTAACACTGTCTGATAATAAATTACCAAACAAAATTTGGCCGCGCTACGAAAATTAGATCGCGAGTTATAAGCATTTTAAATTTTTGACCCTCACCGTGGGGGGTCTCCTGTTACAAAAAATAACACTGTCTCATAGCAAATTACCAAACAAAATTTGGCTGCGCTACGAAAATTAGATCGCGATTTATAAGCATTTTAAAATTTTCGACCCTCAGCATGGGGGGGGGTGTCTCCTTTCACCAAAAATTAACACTATCTCATAATAAATTACCAAACAAATTTTGGCCGCGATACGAAAATTAGACCGCGAGTTATAAGAATTTTAACTTTTTCGACCCTCACCGTGGGGGTCTCCTGTCGCCAAAAGTAACACTGTCTCATAATAAATTATCAAACAAAATTTCGCCGCGATACGAAAATTAGATCGCGAGTTATAAACATTTTAAATTTTTCGACCCTCACCGTGGGGGGGTCTCCTTTCACCAAAAATTAACACTGTCTCATAATAAATTACCAAACAAAATTTGGCCGCGCTACGAAAATTAGATCGCGAGTTATAAGCATTTTAAATTTTTCGACCCTCACCGTGGGGGGTCTCCTTTCATGAAAAATTAACACTGTCTCATAATAAATTACCAAAAAAATTTGGCCGCGCTACGAAAATTAGTTTGCGAGTTATAAGCATTTATATTTTTCGATCCTCACCATTGGGCGGGTCTCCACTTACTAAAAGCTACATTATCCTACCTTGTTTTATCTTAAGACGATTCTTTTCTATACATATTTTATCAGGAATTTTTATTATTGAAACTGTAGATTTGTAGTAACTGAAATAAGATATATAAGTTTGAGACTTGATATCCCTTATAAATATCTGAAAAATACCGCGTCAATGTCTGCCGAAGTCTACCGAAGGATACCACGCCGAAGTCTGCCGAAGTGAAACGACGGTAGCCGAGTGTTAGGTTTTTTCGTTACGGATGTGTTAGGAAATTTCTCGTTGCGGAATTTTTGGATTCGGTCGCCGCGCTCAAAGCCCGCGATAAAAGCTATGCAATAGCTTAAAAAATCCGACCAAGAAAGTGTTAAATTTTCATGGATATAGCTTTATAAATTTTCACAACAGAAAATAAATTGTAATTATACAACAAGTATTTTTTTAACTTGAGAAAATACTCTCATAACTATATATTTTCCCTCTTTTTGTCACAAATATGGACTTTTGGTCTTTTTTTTAGTAAGGAGGGGATCTCACTTGAATAGCGAAAAATTAAAAAAGAAAATTCTAATTCTTTGAAATGTGTCATTTTTTATCAGGAATCAGTACATTGTTCAGATAAATATTTCTTCTGCTTAAAACCTTATCTTACTCTAACAGTAGAAAATATTTTTATAAGTACGTATTCAAAAGAGTGTTTTTTGTAGAGAATGTAAAATGTAACGGAAAATTAAGCAAATTGACGAATACTTATCCAAAAAACATGCATTACAAAATAATTATGCCGAAAATAATATTATAATGCATTTGGAAAAGCAAAAACGGTTGGAGAATGCTTCTGTCATCACTATGCCTGAATAAATATTTTACCATATTCACAATTGTGGACTTTTAATTTTGAACATTTTCATGTTACATACATGTTTATTACCAGAAAATTATGCAATTGGAAAATACGAAAAGCAACTGAAATGTATAAAACAGGTAAACTGGTAAGTTCTGTATTCTGGAAGAAATAATCAACATTGTGGGTTTTTTTTCATTTGCTGTTTCAAATAAAATTATCACTAATTTTTTTTATACGATTTCACAAAAGACATATAAAGATTTTTCAATTAAGCTGCTCAAACCTTTAAAAAAAAATGCGCGCTCAATTTGAAGCCTTGTTTGCGTATTAGAATAGAAAAAATAAAGTTTGTGCTCATATTAATATGGAGACAACATTCTACAATTTTAAAATATTTATCCATGTTTTTCGGTGTATATGCCAATACTAAAATTCAAGAGAAATAACCAGTCCTTGCGTTTGTATGTTAGAATTTTAGATTGGACTTTTTTTTTCGGATTTTTAAATCTCAGAATTGTGATAATCTTTTGGTATTATGTAAAGTGTAGTATACTATACGGATATACAGGCAATTAAATTGAAGAGCATGTTATTTTTCTCAAATTTTGGGGCAAGTTATGCTTCGGAAAATACAATATTTATCATGGCTTCAAAGCTTTTAAAAATGTAAACCACCATAAAAGTAACAAAACACCTCCACTTCATTATATAGAAAGTTATTTCAAAAAAAGATCATTACTCTTTAATTCTCTTATGTTTTTTCTAATTGAGATTGAAATAAGAAAGGTTAGATGTTTAATTATCCCATGTACTTTTTCTTTGGCATTGTTTCAAATTATATTTAAATTACTTCAGTTGTATTGCTTAAAGTTAATAATAGTAAGTGACGGTGATGAAACTTTGATTTCTGTCATTAAGTTTAATTTAAATTGTTTTTTCCTAAAATAACTACACTGTAAAAAAAAATTCAAGAGGTTACTAAAAATTCCTTAGTAAATTTGTATTCCACAGAATTTTTTAATAACCATTACAAACTTTTTTTTTTGCAAGTAAAACAAGCATTTCTTTTGTAAACTGAACAAAAGAATTTTTTGTATAACTAACTTAAAAATTTTTAGTATGAGCCACCAAGCAAATTTTAGTAATAGCTCCAAAATTATTTTTAATAACCATTACGTGCGGCCGACAGGAGCTTCCTTCGAGCTGCATCCAGACTTTTGAAGCGGAAGATTTTTGGCAAATCCGCAATAGATGGGAGCACCAAACATTCCTACCTGCTCCGACAGGATTTTCATAATCCCTTTATTAGCGAAACACTACATACATTCGGGGCGTATTTGGCGGTGGCAAGTTTCGAACCCAGGACCTTTTAGCATGGAGTCCGTTACTATAACCACTATGCTACCAAGGCCACACCAACTGAGTTTTAGTAAGAGCTATTAAAAATATAAAACTATTAACTCTATTCGTTGCTAATTTTTTTCTAGTAATTCTTACAGATTTTTTTGTAACCGACTAAGATTACTAAAAAATTTTTAATAATTACAAGGATCACTAAAGTTTTTTTAGTAGATCAACCCTTTTTTTTTACAGTGTATTAATTGATTCACTAAAGTTATTTTATCGTTAAATGATGCATTTTACTGTATTTTTTTATCCTTTCTATACAAATGGAACAATGTGACAATACTGGCGCATGCTAATACATTAATAAAGTATTTTTAATGTAGTTTTTACTGTGGTCAATATAATGTTAAAAAAAAGAATGCATAATAAAGTAATACTTATTCCAAAGTTTTGAAGCATTTAGTTTATTTCAAACTCATATCTGTCACAAAAAATACTCGCCCAATTTAAATAAATATTTTTATGCCTTTTTAAGTATATCCTTCACCCAAAACAAGGGACTGTACAGTAAAAATGAGTAAAAAAAAAAATCATTTTAATAAAAGCAACAAAATAAAATTATCTGAATTCATTATTTAAATCCGCCTCAGAATGATTTGAATACGATCAAGATTTTAAATAATTTTATGCAGGTTTAAAATATATGTAAAAAAAAGCACATACAACTCCTAGTCAAACGGCCCTAAGGTGTTCAAATTGTGCTTATGGACAAAAATGATTATTATGATAAAGTTCATGCTCTCTTATCTGAAGGTTCTTAAATTGAAGTTAAAAAAGATCCTACTAATTCGCATCTTTCCACTCTCAAAAAAGCTGTTTAGAATTCTGTTGTTCTAAATGACAACACTAAACATCGTGTTATTCCTTCTCCACCCATTTGCGCTGGTTTTTATGCTTTACCTAAAGTTCACAAAACCAATATTTCCTTAAGACCTATTGTCTGTAATATTGGTACTGTTACTTATCTTCTTGCCAAATTTTTAAATTCAATTTTATCTCCTTTATGCATTTCTAGTTCTCATACAGTAATTTTTTTTTATGAATCCGTTTGTAAATTAAAAAGTATTAACCCATCCAATTGGTCTACGTTTTCCCTTGATGTCAAATCTTTATTTACCAATGTCCCGATTGAAAACGCTCTTTCTTGCTTGGAAAAAAGATTACATGAATTCCATTTCTCTGATGTTAAAGTCCAAGAATTTGTTAATTTAACTAATATTTGCTTAACTCCAAGTACTTTTCAAATTGGTAATAAATTTTTCAATCAGATGACTTAAGCATGGGTAATCCTTTATCTTCTATTTTTTGTGATATTTATATGCATTATTTTGAAGAAAAATTGTTAAATCTGATCAATTTTAAATGTTGGATACGTTATGTTGACGATACTTTTGCCTTATTCGATAATCGTTTTCATATTTCTACCATTTTTCAAACTGTCAATTCTATTGACCCACATATCATGGAAGGCGGCAGACTTCGAGTGACGCAGCTTTAAGCCTACCATCGTCATAAGGTATCCTCATAAGGGAGAGGCGAAACTCATATATACAGCCAACTCAACATCAAAGGAAACGCGAAAAGCCGCCATCTAATAACTCAGCAAATATTGGTCATAATGGTCCAATTTTTTTAATATAGTCTTATATTCCCAGTCTAATCATATCCTATAATTTTTACATTTCTACGTACTGTATATTTTTAGATCTCGATACCCATTTTTAAACCGAAATCGATGGGGTTTGTTCCTAACAATGAAATCTAGAAAACGGCCTGGGCGATTTTATTAAAACTTATACATAATATGAATCTCTTTAAGATAGAGTGAATAAGACTTGCCTAGTTTCTATGAAAACTCTTGTTTGTTATATATTGGTCTTGGAAAATTGGACTATTTTAGTTCGCGGATTACATGTTATTCTATGGGTTAGCAGACAAGCCCGGTGCGACAAGCCGTATGTAGTTACGGTCACAGTTAAAACACCCGAATCGAAGCAATAAATGTTTTTTAAACTACAAAAACAGTTTATCATGTGCTTTAAAACATTTAATAAATATATATTAAATCAAATTTCTATTTATATTCCTTTTTTTTCGTAAAGAAGAAAATATTACGTTTCTTACATTGGATATTTTTGCATTTTGTGGAAAAAATATTTTGAATCCTTTTTTAAAATTGGAAAATATTTTTTAATTATACATATTCAATATACTTTCGACTTATGATTTTTTTTAAAAGTTTTCAAAAAAAAGAAAAATATTTTAAATTATTTACACTACCCAACATCAAAAATGTTTCGGGCTCAAAAATAGTTATTTCCGAAGTATTTTGTCTCGCTAAACACGAAAATCAACATAAAAAGTTCAGATTAGCTCTTGTTTTCTAGGTAGGAACCAACTTGAGAAATATCACTATGGCTATTTTATAGGAAATCGAATGTTCAGAAATTGATACTCCTAATAGCTGTAATTTCCCTCAGCTGAATTCTCTGTGTAGAATCCAACCAGAAATCAAGATCACAGAATACAGGGTTCGTCACAAGAAACTTCTTCATTTCTTTGAGAAGAAAGAGCATGTTGTTGCTTACACTGATGTAAATGGTTTGATGAATTCAATGAACATAACTCATGATCCACGGAAATGGAAGTTATTTATATTATTTCCAAACTTAGTTTGAAAGCAGTCTTACTACACAGCGCCAACATTATTCCTTCCATTCCCATTGGACATTCCGTTCGCACGGAGGAAACTTACGTGAACGTGAAATTACTTCTCGAGTCAATCAAATATGAGGACATAAATGACAGGTTTGTGGTGACTTGAAAATAATTTCTTTACTCCTGGGAATGAAATTAGGGTATACCAAGTACTGCTGTTTTCTACGTTTGTGGAACAGTCGAGATAGAAACTTTCACTACATAAAAGACAAATGGCCTTCAAGAAATCTAAATCCCGATGAGAGAAATGTCCAAAAAGAGCCTCTAGTTAATCCAAAAAACATTCTGCTTCCACCATTGCACATTAAGCTAGGATTAATGAACTTCGTGAAAGCCACGAAAAAGGATGGAGAGGGTTTCCAGTACCTTAGAGCAAAATTTCCAAGAATGAGTGAATCAAGGGTTAAAGAGGGAATCTTTGTGAGCCCTCAAATACGCACATTTATGAAGGACCCTGCTTTTGATAAAGTTTTGGAAGGGAAAGAGAAAGCAGCCTGGGAAGCCTTCAAAAATGTGGTATGAGGATTTTTAGGCAACAGAAAAGCCTAGAAGTACCAACAGTTGGTGAAAGAACTCCAACTAAAATGCCGTGACCTTGGATACGAAATGTCTCTGAAACGCCATTTCCTCCACTCCCATCTTGATTTTCTCCCTAAAAACTGTGGAGTTGTAAGCTATGAGCACGGTAAAAGGTTTCACAAAGATATCTCTGTAATAGAACGCTGATATCAAAGTCATTGGGATGAGTCAATGCTGGCCGACCACTATTGAACTGTTACAAGAGATGCTCCGGCGTTGACATACAAGAGGCAATTCAAAAGGAAACGTTTGCAAGAATAGTCTAAAACAACAACTGCTTTCTGAAAAATGAACATTGTTTAGAGAAACATGCCTTTTGTATTGTATTTATTACACAGGAATTTTTTTCTTCTTCAATTTGCTTTTAAATCAATGCATGGGATGTTGTGTATCTTTCTCAAGTAGGCTGTATTGTATCTTGAAAATAAGAGCCAATAAAAAATTTTCATTTACATATTCGTTTTTTTCAACCCAAAATTAGTAGGAATTGACTATCTAGAACCAGGAAACTGACAAAAATATTTTTTTTTGTTGCCTAGTGCTATTAGATATATATGAGAACACCAGAAGCCAAGGGGTATAAGTGACAAAATTGAAAAAAATAAACTAAGTACACAGACGACCTAAAAATATGCTTTTCTAATTTCAGGTAAAGCAATATAGGTCATTTTCCTATTATTTGCTGAATTATAAAGACTAACCACTTTTTTCGAAAAACAAACAATATTGATTAATTATATATTTAAAGAAAATTGTACTCTATTTTTTTAACAGTTATTGAAATAAGAGTTCAAATACCAGAATGCAACAAGCAGAAATTTCCTATTTCAATTTAGTCAATTGTTATTGTTGTTCCAATTTAACATCAAATATCTTTAAACTCAATTTACTCCAAATCGAAATTTCGTCACTTGTACCCCTTGGTTCTGAGGTCGTCATATGTATTCATGCGCGTTTCGATAGTTTTGTTTTGAATCGTAATCGGAATTGGCGGTAAGCTAAAGCTACCGAAAGCTACGCGCGGCGTCAAAAATCAACTATAAACATGGGATTAGAAATATTAAAAAATTAATAAAGCATCCCCAAAAATAAGTCCGAAATCTTAAATATCAAGATAGTATCTGATGTAATTATTTCCGACCCAGAGTTGTTTTTATTTACGACAATTTTTTAGCTGTTTACATTATAATTACGTGCTTCCTGACGTATGTCTATGGAGTGCAATACAAATTAAACAATTTACGATTTTATTTTAAGTTTTCTTAAAAAAAAAAAAAAAAAAAATTGTTTTTAATGAAAATGCAGGTTAAATTAAAGGTATGACGAAATGAAAATTGTTCCCAATCCCGTGTGTAAAATAATTTATTTGTGAATCGTTTGTTAACGAAAAAGTTAACGGAAATTGCCTCAAAATAACATCCTTTTTCGAAATATGCATACCTATAGCTTACTTTTCATTTTACATTCTTTTCAGATTTAAAAAAAATTAAGCATCTCAGCATTTAAATTTTTATCAAAATTTTACTTTTTAAAATTTTCGGGAATTTCTAATGTAACTTATACTTTTTCCCCCTTATATTCAACTCTTATTCTTTCGTTACAGATATAAATAACGTTAAGAATGTTTTTAAGTAAAGTGATAAAGGTTTGAAATTTCAAACTTTGTCCACCAAATTTTCAATCAATCTTTTCTCAATAGTAAGTAGCAAAATGTTACGGGTTGTTTTTATTTACAGTAATACTTGATTATAATCCTTTTCCATTCAAGTACATTTTTGTAATAGAGACCAATTAGCAATGCAATTTTGTTTATCTTTTAAAGAAATTAAACAAAAATTCACATTATTAAAGACAGCACAAGTTAAATAAAAAGTTATGACATTATGGAAATTTGGATATGTTTATAAAATGATATACTTGTTTACTGTTTATGATAAAATTACTCCGAAAATAGGTATAAAATGGTGTTTGGTTTGAAGTACAAATAAATTTTGCTTATTTTAGTTTTTGAAATATTCTTTCACCTTCAAAATTTCAAACCTTTATTACTTTAATTAAAAACATTCTTAACGTTATTTATATCTGTAACGAAAGAATAAGAGTTGAATATAAGGGGGGGAAAGTATAAGTTACATTAGAAATTCCCGAAAATTTTAAAAGTAAAATTTTGATAAAAATTTAAATACTGAGATGCTTAATTTTTTTTAATCTGAAAAGATTATAAAATCAAAAGTAAGCTATGTTTAGGTATGCATAGGTATGCATATTTCGAAAAAGATGGTATTTTGAGGCAATTTTCGTTAACCTAATTACAAACGATTCACAAATAAATTATTATACACACGGGATTGGGAGCAATTTTCATTTTGTCATACCTTTAATTTAACCTGCATTTTCATTAAAAACGAAAAATTTTGTTTATTTTTTTTAAAGAAAACTCAAAATAAATTAGTAAATTGTTTAATTTGTATTGCACTCCATAGACACAATACGTCAAGAAGGACGTATTTATAATGTAAACAGCTAAATAATTGAATGTGAAAAATAACACTAAATAAGTATTGATTACGTCCACTAATAATTAAATCGTACTACTAATAATATATATTCTATATAAAATATAAGAATTTATATTTAAATAATAATTTAAATATAATTTAATATATAATTTAATATAATTGAAATAGTTTACATATTTGTAACGATACACTGTCTTTTCGCATCCCAAATATATGGATTGAATGGTTAGACAATTTACACGGCATTTATTTAACTAGACCAAGGACAATATAAAATTAAATAGCGCGTGATCCATTTAATTTATTTATTTTCAATAACTCTTTATTCCGATTTTCACGTTCATTGTATTTGTAATTTTTATTTTTCTATTTACATTCTGAGGATGACTCTATTAATTTTTGAGCTGAAACATGTAAATAAAAATGTTTTAATATATTTTAAATGTTTTTGTTATTATACAACGCCTTAGAAGCAAAATGTTTTTTATAATATAAATTCTTATATTTTATGTAGAATATATATTATTAGTATTACGATTTAGCTAAAAAATTGTCGTAAATAAAAAATAACTCTGGACATAATAGGTCGGGAATAATTACATCAGATACTACCTCGATATTTAGATTTCGTACTTACTTTTGGGGATGCTTTATTAATTTTTTAATATTTCTCATCCCATGTTTACAGTTGATTTTTACGTCAGTTTGACTGATCTCTGTGTATATATATGACCATTGGTCACTGCATAGGAAAATTGTGTATTTTTTTATTTGAACTTACAAAATCACCAAGGTTATTAATTCTGTGCAGTTTCGGCACCAATAATTAGATTCTAATAGAGAAAAATTTGTTTGAAATATTTTTCTCTCCAAATGGGGCATTAAAAATTGGGATGTGCAAGTGCATGCCACATAAATAACAACAAAAGTGGCAAGTCCTTAAAATTTTTTAGACTCCTTGGATTTTGTTCGGCACAATCACTAACGTGTGTATAACCGCTGTGTGACCATTATAAAAAAAATCGCTGGATTTACAAAAATTATTGTGCAAGAATCACTAAAATGCACAAATTTTGTCAATTACACAAACATTAATTCGTCTATGAGCACAGTTTGCCCATTTAAGCCAAAGAGACATCACTCGGTCCACAAAAATTACTGTGCAAGAATCACTAAAATGCAAGAAACTCGTCAACACCAGAATCACTAATGCGTGTATGGAGGGAAGTGCAAAGAGAAAACTGCGGCCAGCACATAGTCTTAATTTGGCGCCCCCCCCTCCCACCCCACAAACTTTTTCTTGTGACAGGCTAAAAGATTTTGGTGGTAAAAATTTGGAAAACTCTAAATATTTGCACCCGGAGCGACCTCCCCCTTCACACCCCCTCCCCCATTTCACACGGAGCTTCGTGTATGAGCGCTAAAAGCCATCATTAGATCCATGAAATTCGCTATGCAGGAATCACTGAAATACACGAAACTTGTCAACATTGCAATCTCGCGTGTAGAGCACTGGCACTGTGTGCTTATTAAAACCAAAGAAACCATTATTGGATCGAAGAAACTCGCTGTGCAGGAATCTCTAAAATTCAGTAAACTCATCAATGCCGCAATCATTAATGGATGTATTAGCACTGCGTGCCCATTAAAAACAGAAAAAAACATCACTGGATGCACGAAACATGTCATACAACTCCCCATTTCAAAAAATTTTTTTAATATGTTGAAAAACATTCTTGAATTTTGACAATCTTGAAATTTGAAATAATAATTTTATCAACTTATTGCAAAAAATAATTTCAAATGTCATAAAAAGTAGAATCTTTCCAGAAAATTATTGCAAATGATGCCTATTTGTTGAAAAATATTGCACACTTCAGCATATGATGGTGAAAAGAACAAATTCTGGTAAATAATTGAGAAAATTATAAATTTTGTGAAAAAAAATCATGATATCCATAATGAATTTTGTCAAAAATTGGAAGCACATACCAAATTTTGAAAATGTGTCATTAAAAAATATTGCAAACTTATTAAAAAATATTGCAAAAAAAAAAGCCAAAAAATATTAAATTTTTCAATCAATAGCAGAAAAAACACAAATTTTGTCATGAGTTGGAAAAAAATCATGAAATGATTGGAGGGGGGGGGGAATTTTGGAAATTGATCACAAAAATAAATGTAAATTTAGTCAACCTATCTAATAAAAAAATGAGTTTTGTGAAACCACCACTGAAAAAAATCCCCCATCACTGGGAAAATATTGTAAATTTCATCAAAAAAAGGCAGAAATTCATAGCAAATTTTATCAAAAGATTGCAGTATCAGAGTGAATTTTCGCAATCTGTCACAGAAAAATATTGCTAACTTCAACAAATGTTTGCAGAAAAAAATCACAGATTTAGTCTATTGATTATTTGAATAAGTACATATTTCATGAAATGACCATTGAAACAAATCATGAAACGATTGCAAACAACAGCAAATTTCTAAAAAAATAATTTTGCTTGGTTTTAACAAAATTCTAAAGGTAATTTTTTATTCATATTTTACAGGTGATTGTTACAATTTTGTTTTTGTATGTTTTTCAAAAATTACCAATGCCATTTTGGGGGGGGAAGGAAACGAGTCTGAATATATTTAAAATTTCAGGTTTTTCTAAATATATCAATCAAAATTTGTGTAAAAGGATAAAATAATACTACTTAGGTACAATTATATATTTTTACTTCTTGATTGCTACTATTGAATAATGCAGGAATTTTTGTTTAAATAATTGCAAAAGATGAAATTGTACATACTCTACATGTCATTGTAGTACTTGTCAGTATTCTCATTGATCATAATCTACACTGTAAAAAAATTTTGTAAAATTCCAGTAGATGTACCGTAAATTTCACGGTACTACTACCATTTTCACTCTTTACGGTATGAATACCGTATTTCTAAGTTATATTGAGCTTAAAAAAATAGATTTTGTTCCCTTTCGATTGAAAACGGTATTTACACAGTAAAATGATTGTTTCTCAGTAAAAACTCGGTATTTATACCGTAAAATAATTATTTTTCAGTAAGATAAATAACATTCTAAAAATTTTTGTAGCATTTCAATAGGTGTACCTAAATTTTACGGTTCTTCTACTGCTTTCATTCTTTACGATATGAGTACCGTATTTTTAAGGTATATTAGGAATAAAAAAAATCCAGTATCTATGCTATTTCGATTATAAACAGTATTTGTACCATAAAATAATGTTTTTTCATTAAAAACGCCATTTATGCGGTAAAATACTTATATTTCAGTAAGGGAAAAAATGTTATTCTCGCCTCGGTGTACGGCAACCTATCAAATGATGTTCTTGCTGCTTAATGAGTGCAGATCTGAGGAGAGAAGGGGGGGGGGGTTCAGCCGGTAAATTGTTTGGAGGACCAAGAAGCTCAAAGGAGCCCAATAGTTACAATACACATTGTACATTATAATTTTTACGTATACCATAACGTAACAACAAAAAAGAAAGGTCTATAATTACTTTTGTTAAATAGTATTAATATCTAATTAGCATCTTTAAATTCAGGAAAATAAATAATTAATTTTATGAGAGGCGAACAAAGTAGTCTTCAAAGTCGAGGAGGTATTATTAAAGATTCACATGCTTTTTATGCATCTTCAGAGTCTGTATAAGAGGGAAGGGGATGTGTGACTGATCCTGGGCACGTCACGGCTCTCGACGGCCTGGATAGATGTCGTTTTTCTAGTGTGAAATTTCAATCTAATGAATGAGTTCAACCAATCCTTAATTTTTATTGAAGAATTATAGCATTCGTAGACGTGAAACTCTAGGATTATAAACTAGTGTAATTAATCAGTTATTCAAAGTCATGTAATTAAAATTATAATATTGTGTACCATTGAATATACAGGGTGTTCTAAATTCATGGTACAAACTTTAATGGGTGATAGTATACATCAAGACAAAAAATATTAAATGGGAAACTAAGGGTCCCAAACGTCTTCCAAAGAAAATAGGCGCCATCAAAGTTTAGGGTCCAAAAATTCAAATGATTATAAAAAACAGAAAAATTGGTCGATTCGTTTGCGGTTTTCACTAAAACTATTCTTTATGTCAGTATTGCCTTGAAAATAAATTATAAAGATAAATTTCAAAAAATGCCGATAGAGGGCGCTTCAGACTTTGGAGTAACGAACAACTATTTTTGACCGTTATTTTTTGCATTTCTTTAAATTTTTTTAGAAGCTTAGACATAAACGTAAATTTTGAGCTCAAAATCTAAATCGTTGGGAGTGGTTAAACAGCGCAAACTGAACTGTGGGGGGAGGTTCAAATTCGATATGGTTATTAAAAACGGAAAAATTGGTCAATTGATTTGCGATTTTCACTAAAATTATTCTTTATGTCAGTATTATCTTGAAAAAAAAATTATAAAGATAAAATTCAAAAACTTCCGATAGAGGGCGCTTTAGACTTTGGAGTAACGTACAACTATTTTTTACCGTTATTTTTTGCATCTCATGAATTTTTTTAGAAGCTTAGACATAAACTTAAATTTTGAGATTAAAATCTGAATCGTTGGGAGTGGTTAAGAAACGCAAACTGAACTGTGTTCAATGGGGGTGGGGAGGTTCAAATTTCAAATGATTATAGAAAACGGAAAAATTGGTAGATTCGTTTTCCGTTTTCGCTAAAACTATTCTTTATGTCAATATTTCCTTGAAATTAAATTTTAAAGATTAATTTCAAAAAATACCGTTAGAGGGCGCCTTAAACTTTAGAGTAACCAACAACTATTTTTAACCATTATTTTTTGTATCTAATTAACCTCTTCGCTACTGGCGATTATTACAGTATTTTTAATTATTACTCAATTATTTCTTCTCTCGTTTGACTTCAGAGCGAGATTTTTGTTTTATTTCCATTAGCTCGAATCTTAGAATTCGAAACATATTATTCTTATATCGAAATTTCATTTATATTTGAATATCATTAATAAAATGGGACAAAACGGATGTACCCATTTGGGTACTCAGGGACTGAAGAGGTTAAATGCTTGTAAATGTTCAAAGTTAAATTTTGAGCTCAAAATCTGCATCGTTGTGAGTAATTAAGTAGCGTAAAATTGAAATGTGTTCGAGGGGTGGGGAGGGTAACATTTCAACTCCTGAACACATTTCAGTTTGCGCTTCTTAACCTCTTCCATCGATTTAGAATTTGAGCTCAAAATTTAAATCTAAGCATTTGCAAGCATTTAATTAGATACAAAAAATAACGATTAAAAATAGTTTTGGTTACTCTAAATTTTATGGCACCCTCCAACGGTATTTTTTGAAATTAATCTTTAAAATTTATTTTCAAGGAAATATTGACAAAAAGAATAGTTTTAGCGAAAACGGAAAACGAATCGACCAATTTTTCCGTTTTTTAAAATCATTTGAAATTTGAACCTTCCCACCCCCATTGAACACAGTTCAGTTTGTGCTACTTAACCACTCCCAACGATTCAGATTTTCATCTCAAAATTTAAGTTTATGTCTAAGCTTCTAAAAAAAATTATGAGATGCAAAAAATAACGGTAAAAAAATAGTTGTACGTTACTCCAAAGTCTAAAGCGTTCTCTATCGGCATTTTTTGAATTTTATCTTTATAATTTATTTTCACAATAATACTGACATAAAGAATACTTTTGGTGAAAATTACAAATCAATTGACCAATTTTTCCGTTTTTTATAATCATTTGAAATTTGAACCTCTTCCTACAGTTCAGTTTGCGCTACTTAACCACTCCCAGAGATTTAGATTTTGAGCTCAAAGTTCAAGTTTATGTCTAAGCTTCTAAAAAAATTAATGATGCAAAAAATAACGGTAAAAAATAGTTGTTCGTTACTCCAAAGTCTAAAGCTCCCTCTATCGACAATTTTTGAAATTTATCTTTATGATTTATTTTCAAGACAATACTGACATAAAAAATAATTTTAGTGAAAACCGCAAACGAATCGACTAATTGTTCTGTTTTTTATAATCATTTGAATTTTTGGACCCTAAACTTTAATGGCGCCTATCTCCTTCGGAAGACGTTTGGGACCCTTAGTTTCCTATTTAATATTGTTTGTCTTGATGTGTACTATCACTCCTTAAAGTTTGTACCATGAATTTAGAAACACCCTGTATACCAGTGACATACGTTAAAAGGATTTATCCATCTTTGTATGCTCTTTGTGTTTCATTCAGTTGGATCCTTTTACCGGACGTGCGAGACAAAGAAGTATGTAACATTTTAATTATTTTTAATTATTTTTAATGTAATTAGTATGCAAGTATTTTTATTACATTTTTAACTTGCATAAATTCTTAATAAAGTTTTTCTTTAATGTTATATATCTGTCTTATTAACTTATTTTAACTCTAAAAAACATTTTTTTTAAAGTATGACAAATAAGAAATTTGCCAGCTAAAAATTACTTAAAATTCAAAATTCATTGAAAAAAGCTAATAATACAATGTTAAAAATTTCCGTTCAAAGTTGAGTTAATCCATGAAGCAAAATAAAGAGAAGCACCGAAATATGGTATTTCTTATTTTTCGAAAATTTCAAGATGGGCAGCACGATCTGTTTTACCATTTCTTTTTTCCGTATTCAGCAACACAATCTCTTAACGTTCCTTACAATACTAATGCATCGAAAGTCGCATCGCTCAAATATTGAAGATTGGCGTCTAGTACGTTGCTTGCTTAAGAAAAAACGAAATGGTATAACGTATCGTGTGTGCGCAGATGGGGAAATTTTGGAGACTATAACCCCCCCCCCCCACCCGCGAATCACCCCCTTTCAAAATTTTGACAAAATTATCATAAAAGTTGAAAAAAATGCATGCTTATTAGAAAAATATAATAAAATACCAAACAGTCAGTTGGCTTAGATTTACGGATAATCCATCGGCAAAACTACAAACACCGGTCCCTTTTCCTCTACCAATCTCATAACTAACTAAAATTCAAAAATCTTTTTCGCATACGTTTTTGGAATTTTAAAGACCTCAGACCACAATCTTGATGAGCTCACAGATTTAGTAATTAACAATCCTTTTGTTTTAATTTTTAAAAATGTGGTAAAGTTCAAAATCTCTAAAAATCTTAAATCAAAATTTTAGAACCTATCTCACTCGACGTACTGACAATAACGCTATTTCGCCATACGGCGCAGTGTTTAATTCAGACATTTTTCTTCGAGAGTGACTTCTGTGGCTCCGTGGGGGGGACATTATAGAATACCGGGGGGAATGACACTTTTTCACCAGTGAAAACACAAAAACTATTTTTCTGGGGGGATGCATTTCATTGTTTAGAGGGGTGGGAGTTTACCCCGGACCACCCCATGAATCCAACACTGATATGGCAAGACTGCTATTTTTGTTAATAGAAGCGTCTCTCGTTACTCGAACTTGCCCTCCGAACGAAGGGGGCGGGGGGAGACGTAGAAATTCTTATCAACAGAACAAGTGAACAACATTTTTTCTCTTTTATTTATTAGAAAATACAAGCTGTATTTCAAATAAATTTCACATAAGGTTTCTCGATCCATGATTATACATATATGCATACACATATGAAGATGAATAGGAATGTCAAAAGTTGGGGTATACCATATTTTAGAATTAGATAATTTCATTATAATTTAGGGATTTTAATGATAGCTTTGTATTTTCGCGAAAATAGATAACAGAATAAGAAAAAAACGTAATGTACTATTTTGAACAAAAAACCATGTTACAAAGAAAGAGATAATTTTTATTGGGTCAAAAATGATATCGATATCAAAAGGCAAATCCCTCCTCCCCCTAGAGATATCTTATGATATCATGTGTCAGACAACCCCTCATTCCTAAAATGATAATGTTATATATGCACCTAATAAAAAAATTATCATTCTTGTTTCTAGTAAAACCATCGTAATTATTGACTAATCAAAACATTTTCCTTGCAAATGTCTAAATTATAGGTAAGATAATGCAGCACATAAAAGTTATTTTCGACGGAAGTAATGGTGTTAGATTTTCGAGACCATAGCCTCCTTTACGGATAGTAGCATAAGTTTCAGTATTTGCCAACCAACCAATCTCTGACGTCAAACTGTTGATGTCGGCAATGGAAGAACTTCGATTCCACTTAATCAAACTAAAGTGAGTTATTGGGTTATATTTCATGTTTTCCTTTAACTTACATAGTTAGATAAATAATTTGAACTATATCTATTTTAAATTTCTTTGTCTTAAAAGTATGTAATTCATTTGTTTGTCTACATTACCTAAGAATTGAAAAATAAATCAGTTTATGAAAAGTGCGCGTTGGATTAGATTTTGTTAAAAATAGACAACTGACTTCTGTAAGTTTTAGAATATTTTCTATTCAACATTTCAACTATTTCTGTTTAAATTTAATCCTTTTTATTAGAATATTTGAATAGTATTAGTAATTTACCTTTATCTTATTCAAAAGAAGGAATTCGACTTATTTCATTACTCCTTTTGCTAGCTTGTCCCATTTCTCCCCTTATCTTATTTTATGTTAAACTGCTTATATAAACAACAGTGCTGCTTTTAAGTTTAGTTTAAATTATGGATAATACATAATATTAGGTTTTCTAAATAGGGAAACTATTACAGCTACACGTAAACAAGTCATTAATATACAGCAAAACCATTAAATTATATGAAGCAAATTTATTTTTTTTAATAAACAATTTTTTTATACAAATCTAAGTTTATGCTCATCAGCAACTTTTTTCAACAGAAGATTTGGTTGCTCCATCTCGGTGGCGTAGCTAGGATGGGTGACACCCGGGGAGGATGTAAATTGTGTTACCCCCAGCCCCCATGGTTTCATTCCCCTCCCCCCCTGCCGATCCGTTATATTTTTCTTTCACAATTGTACGCTATTATAACAAATGACCACACCATTCCTCATTTACCTTTTGCTCTGCTTTAAGGAAAAAAAAAAAAACCAGAGGAGCGATTTTTTACTTAACCCATAATCCGCATAAATCAATGTGGTGTCTGTATCTAAAGGATTCTCTCTTTCTTTTAAAGTTTACTTTTGATACCCACTCGTTGGATAGGTTAATTTTTGTTCCGTGGTGCATATATCTTATTTAAACACACCAGTCTGCATAAAATTTCGACTTCTCTAAGAAAATTAACTCTATTTCGTCGTTACGCTAGAAATTAATTTTATTTCAGAATTCTTTTCCAAAATTGTATTAGATTATTATATATCTATTTGGAAATAAATATTGGGTGATACCCGGGGCGGATCGCTCCCTCCGCCCCCAACTAGCTACATGACTGCGTCCATCTAGTATGCGATTGATGTTTAGAATAATACGTAACGAGGAAAATTTTCTGTCCCATTCCATCCCATTCTCCCTTACTTACTAATACTGTAATAAATTTTAGTACTATTTATTACTAATACAGTGAAACCTCCAAATATGGGACACTCCGAATAAGGGACACCTCTATTTAAGGGACAAATGTTGCGGTCCCAAAAATGTCCCTTATTTGGAGGTTTCACTGTATTAGAACTAGTACTAACTAATATATCCCGTACTACAAATAACAATAATTAAAACTTGAAAACATAGTATATTAACACACAAAAAATCATAAAGCCCGATTTAAATAAAAATAATCCGATTTAAATAAAAATAATCCGATTTAAATAAAAATATACATATATATTTTTAAAACCATGACTGTTTTACACATTAGTTGCCATTTAAAAGCGTGCTTATTCATGTGCCTGGTGTCCAGTAAATGACTGACCCATTTTGAATGTAAATTAAAAAAAACTATTTGAGATAAAAATGCGCGGCTTGCTGCATTGTTATTAGAATATAAATAAATTTTAAAATATGAACTTTGTTAATGTAATATAATAATATTTAAAATAATATCTCAGTCTCAAGACTGAGGAGGGGAAATGAGGGGGGTGGTTCAATCACAAATATTATTTTAAATCACTTTCCAACCAACGTACCCTATTTCTGAAGCTGATTCGAGAATCGATTCAACATATAGATTCAGATTCGACAACATATAGATTCAGATCCAGCCGAAAATCTCATATTTATGAAAATTAGAGTCATGTCTGTATTCAAACAGCCTGTTATCGCCAGCGCAATATTTTTTTCCCAAATTTGAACTGTATTAACAATGTACATGTTTAAAAATACAGGGTGTATCTAAACTACTGGGCAAAACTTTAAGGGGTGATAGTACACATCAAGACAAATAATATTAAATGGGAAACTACGGGTCCCAAACGTCTTCCGAAGGATATAGGCGCCATCAAAGTTTAGGGTGCAAAATTTGAAATGATTATAAAAAACGGAAGAATTGGTCAATTCGTTTGCGGTTTTCACGAAAAATATTCTTTATGTCAGTATTGTCTTGAAAATAAATTATAAAGATAAATTTCAAAAAATGCCGATAGAGGGCGCTTTAGACTTTGGAATAACGAACAACTAGTTTTTACCGTTATTTTATGCATCTCATTAAATTTTTTTAGAAGTTTAGACATAAACTTAAATTTTGAGCCTAAAATCTGTGGTTAAGTAGCGCAAACTGAACTGTGTTCAGTGGGAGTGGGTAGGTTCAAGTTTCAAATGATTATAAAAAACAGAATAATTGTTCAATGATTTGTGGTTTCCACTAAAACTATTCTTTATGTCAGTATTGTCTTGAAAATAAATTATAAACACAAATTTAAAAAATGTCGATAGAGGGCGCTTTAGAATTTGGTGTAACGTACAACTATATTTTAGTCTCGTTAAATTTTTTTTGAAGCTTAGACATAAACTTAAATTTTGTGCTGAAAATCTGAATCGTTGAGACTGGTTAAGTAGCGCTAACTGAAATGTGTTCAATGAGGGTGAGAAGGTTTAAATTTCAAATGATTATACAAAATGGAAAAATTGGTCGATTCGTTAGCGGTTTTCTCTAAAACCATTCTTTATGTCAGTAATTCCTTAAAAAAAATTTAAAGACTAATTTTCAAAAGATTCCGTTAGAGGGCGCTTTAATCTTTAGAGTAACCAACAACAATTTTTAACTGTTATTTTTTGTATCTAATTAAATGCTTGCAAAAGCTTAGACTTAAATTTTGAGCTCAAATTCTAAATCATTGAGAGGGGTTAAGAAGCGCAAACTGAACTGTATTCAGGAGTTGAAATGTTACCCTGACCACCCTACGAACACGGTTCAATTTTTCGCTACTTAATTATTCACAACGATTCAGATTTTGAGCACAAAATTTAAATCTAAACTTTTAAAACATTTATTTAGATTAAAAAAAATAATAACGGTTTAAAATAGTTGTCGGTTACTCTAAAATTTAAGGCGCCCTCTAACGGAATTTTTAAAAATTTATCTTTAAAAATTATATCCAAGGAAATACTGACATAAAGAATGGTTTTAGAAAAAACCGCAAACGAATCGACCAATTTTTCCGTTTTTTACAATCATTTGAAATTTGAACCTACCCACTCCCATTGAACACAGTTCAGTTTGCGCTGCTTAATCACTCTCAACAATTCAGATATTCAGCTCAAAATTTAAGTTTATGCCTAAGCTTCTAAAAAAATTTAATGATATGCAAAAAATAACGGTAAAAAATAGTTGTACGTTACTCCAAAGTCTAAAGCGCCCTCTATCGACATTTTTTAAAATTTATCTGTATAATTTATTTTCAAGACAATACTGACATAAAGAATAATTTTAGTGAAAATCGCAAATCAATTGACCAATTATTCTGTTTTTTATAATCATTTAAAATTTGAACCTACCCACTCCCATTGAACACAGTTCAGTTTGCGCTACTTAACCACAGATTTTCAGCTCAAAATTTAAGTTTATGTCTAAACTTCTAAAAAAATTTAATGAGATCCAAAAAATAACGGTAAAAAATAGTTATTCGTTACTCCAAAGTCTAAAGCGCCCTCTATCGGCATTTTTTGAAATTTATCTTTATAATTTATTTTCAAGCTAATACTTTCATAAAAAATAGTTTTCGTGAAAACAGCAAACGAATCGACCAATTTTTCCGTTTTTTAACATCATTTCAAATTTTGGACCTTAAACTTTGATGCCGCCTATCTCCCTTGGAAGACGTTTGGGACCCTTAGTTTCCCATTTAATATTATTTGTCTTGTTGTGTACTATCACCCCTTAAAGTTTTGCCCAGTAGTTTAGATACACCCTGTATATTGATTTTCTAATAACAATACCGCAAACCGCGCATTATTATCTCCGACCGTTAATTGTTATTTAAGTTCAAAATGGGTCAGTTATTTACTGGACACCCGGTATATGCCATTCATAATACTGGTTTTAAAAAGAGTGAGAAATGGTGTTTATATTAAAACTTTCTTTGGTTTTAAATATTTCTAAAATATTAAGTCTCAATTAAATCTCATTAAAACTAGTGTTTGACTAAATAGTCGATCCGGTATTTTGAGATTCGGCATGTTATACGAATATAAGTGTCATTAAATTAATAAAAAAATTTAAAAATTTTTAACTTATAATTCAAATACTTCGCTGAATAAATGCAAATTACGGCCAATTTTGACCCCCTCCCCTCCTCTCTAGAAAAAAAAAAAAAAAGCAGCCAGTTAAAGTCAAATTACCGGAGTAATATTTTTTTTAATTTGTCTTTTTTGCATAAATAGAGAGTTTATTGAATCGGTCTTTGTGTTAAAGTTTTTTTTTTTAAATTGAGATGGTAAAAATAATAAAGTGACTGATTTTGCGAAGGGGCCTATTATTAAATGATTTTTTTTTTTAAATAGGCCCCAAATGTTGCTTTGAATGAGCCTGATTGCGTAACTTTACACTCAAAATTTAGAGTTTTACACATATAGATCCTAAACCGGGGGTACAAAAATCTACGCACCAGCGTTAGCGGTCACTCACCACTAAAATTTAATAGCATTCTAGCAAGAAATTTATACAAATTATTAGATGATACGAAACGAAATAAATTTATTAGTGAGAACATAGGCGCAACTGGAGAGAAGAAACTGGTGCAAAGACTTTTGTACCCCTGTCATAAACCAAAGAGGTTTACCTTTCAATCCATATTTTATCACATGTTCTCAATATTAGAAGTTTTACGGTAAGTGTAAATTATAATTATCATCTATTTGACATCTTCGAAATCAGCCTGCGTAATTCAAGTGATAAATATTAATAACTGTAAAAAACATTGATTTACAGCATAACTTAGTTTCTTACAAGTCAAAACCTTGTGTGATATATATTTTTTTCAAATTGATTATTTAGAGAATTTAAAAAATATGGTTTTTATATTTTCGTTTTTTATGAAAATACATTTGCTTTTCGATAATGAGTAATTATAATATGACGGAAAAGGGAGGGGTCTTCATCTGTTATTTTATTTATTTATTTTTCTTTTCATAGTCATTATCGCCCAAACTCGTCAAAATGTTTTGAAATTAAAAAACATGTTTTCACATTTTTTGACAAGCAATCCAAAAGAAATATTGATATTTACTAATAAAATGGCTGGTAGGGTAAAATCCCCTGTAATTGGCATGCACCAGTGATCGGCACATCCTACAACATGTCCTAAAATAAGATTTATATCCAGTCTTTTAAAAATGCAAGACCATATACCAGTTATATGCTCATTTATGCTAAATATTATAATTTTGATTTATGCTACTAGATGACAATAGTGCCTAGGAAAGAGAAACAATTATGGCTTGTATGAAATTAGCCATTTTTGTTGCAAATGCTTCTTCTTTGGCTTAAGGAAGACATGCTTTTCAATTCATTAATATCTGATTTATAATAAATTTTAAATTTTAATTGACAATAGTTTTGTTTGGTTAAAAAGGGTTACTTTAATTGTGTAAAAGTATTTTCGACACAAATATTTGGATTTCTGAATTAATGATAGATGCCAATTAATGGTGCTTCAATTTTGCTAGTTCCAAGTAATTGGCACCTATTCCACTTACAAAGAATTCACAAGGAATTTGAGATTAAACCACTTATTTTGGAAGTACTTTTAAAGTTATAGACTAATTTTGTTTAACATTTGTTTTTATTTGAAAATATGAAATATTATCAGTAATTGGAATCCATTAAAGCTTCATATGACAATTACTGGGGACACCATGACAATCACTGGGTATTAATATAAGTATATTGTATTGTTTTAAAGTGTTCACATTTCAGACTAATATGCTGATTTCTTAGTCTCAAAAACCTGGAATATGGCATCTTCATCTATAGTAAATTCATTTAAAACCAATTCAACCCAATTCAAAGTGTAAAGTTTTTTTGTAACATAAACTTGTGCCAATTACTGGATCACAAGGTGTCATACATTGGTGTTCTAGGTGCCAATTACTGGTGATTTCAGCAAGTTTTTATAAATATATTTTTAGAAAAATATTTTTTCAAATTTGTTTGCTTTTAGTGGGCAAAATAGATGCACAGATATGCATTCTTTGATTTAAAAACATTTCCAAGTAAATATCTTGTTTCTTTGTAATGAAAATTGAAGTACCGTAATTTCGGGTGTATAAGCCGCGGATCAAACAATTCTTTTTGGACCCAGAGATCTTATTTAGTGATTGAAGACAAATATTTACGGCGATCTAACTAGTTATATTTTTTTCTTAAAAGATTCTGGGTCCAAAAAGAATTGATTGACCTGCGGCTTATACACCCGAAATTACTGTAAGTTTAAGGAAAAATTCTTAATGTGCCAATTACTGGGGGTGTTACCCTATAAAGACTTTTTTTCATTTGGTATATTTAAGTAGTTAAGAAATAATATGTTTATTTTCAATAACAGGAAATTTGGAATGGAGGAGGAATATGGCTACCTAATTTCATTTTTGAAGCATGGTGGAAGAGTAGACTTGGAACTACCTACTACCCTGTGGCAAAAAAGATCTTGATGGTCTGCGACAGATACTAAAGAGGCAGAAAATAATCCATAGGTAAAATGTTTTGCAATTGCAGCGTTAACTAAAACCTTACTTGCAACAATTTTACGCGTTTTATTCACTTCTATTAATAACTAACTCAAGTTTTTGCATTAAGTAATAAAGTGTTAAATATAATACAAAGCAAAATAGATGTTTGTTGAAAAAATAATCTGTAAGGAAGAAAAGAAAATCTGTAACACCTATCCCATTCTTTAACATTCTGCTAAAGGGCTTGCAATATGAATAGTGATTGCAACAAATAGTGGATATGACTGAATATCGGCATTTTTTTATTGCACAAATACTAATCATAGTTTCTTTTTTTTTTATTTTTCAAAAAGAAATAAAATCAAACACAAACTAAAGTCGATATTTGCTTTATTTTTTAATTAACGGCTTGATACATTTCTTATAATATTTCAAACACATATAGCTAATAATAAAATAATGACCTTCAGCTATTACTAAGAGCATAATTTTATTTGTCGATACATTTAATTCACACATAATTTAGCTAAAATAGCGTCTCAGTATTATCATTATTAAATGCATACTTTTATTTATTTCTAGTTAGAATTTTTTATAAAAAGCTTTTTAACCCCTCCTCCCTTCTTCAAGTAAACCGTGTTTTTTAATTGATTTTTTTTCATACTCTGTTCTTCATTATAATTACCGATTCACTGTCGCCAGATGCCACACATGGCTAATTTTGTACTGCGACTTGTAACTTTCGGTGTTTAAAAGGGTGCGGGACACAAAAATATTCAAATTTTATTAAACAGTTCTATTGCATTAAAAAAATTCTGCTTAATGACGTTTAAAACCTTGTTTCGATTTTAACTGGAACAAGAAATATTATTTTTTTCGTTTTTGTTTCTTTTAAAATCTAGCTGTCAAAGCAATCATTCTCATAGAAATGACTTTCTGTGAAAATGCTTTTTTTCTTCATGAGTTTTTTCACCATTTCTTGTATTTAAATTTCTATAACTCAAGAACTGTTAAAAAAAACTTGTTTAAATTTGGAACAAGTCTTTTCAATTGTTGTATTTTAATTTTGATTCAGCAACTTAATTTTGATAATAATATTGATAATATTATATATATATATATATTTTTATTTAATTTTTTAATTTTGATAATATAATTTAATTTTGATAATATAATTTTAAAAAATCACATTTTTTTCAATTTTTTACTTTAAATATTTTTAATTTTATTCAAATTAATGTTTTTTTTTAATTCCTAAGTCAGAATTAAAGCTTATATATTTCTGTTTATATAAATGAAAACTTGTTTAAATTTGGAACATGTCTTTTTCAATTGTTTTATTTTAATTTTGATTCAGCAAATTAAAATATGTATATATATTTAATTTTGAAAATATGATTTTAAAAAGTATTTTTTTTTTCAATTTTTTGCTTTAAATATTTTTAGATTTTATTCAAATTATTTGTTTTTAAAATTCCTAAGTCAGAATTACAGCTTATATATTTCTGTTTACATAAATGAAAAGAATATCTATAAATAGTATTTCGAGTTATGAAGATTTTAAATTTCCCCACTTTTTAATTACTTTTAAATTTAAAAATTAAAAAACATTATGAGAAATTCTGTCACGTGTTTTGTTTCCAAATGACATGATAAACCATCAGAAAAAAAATTCAAAATTTTAACTCAATTAATAACAATTACTTGAAAATGTTTGCGTTGTTGAGAGAATGTATTAAAATAAGGATTTCAGCACCGACATTTCCATTTTTGTTTAAACACCTAGCCTACACTCGGCTCGGTAAGAAATGTTCAATCTAAATATTAATCCTATAATAGTGTTATTTACAGACCTCTTGGACCCTTTTAATATTTTTAAATGTTTTTTTTTTTTGTTTTTTTTTTTCACACAGGGTGCAGTACTTATTTTTTACTGTGCATTTCTACCTTTTCAATTGTTTGTTACAGTTTTTTGATATGCAGATGCTTCTACTTTGAAAGCAGTTCTGAAAATAAAACTATTCTCCCATAAAGAAATTGTTACAAAAGTTGAAAAAGTACATACACACAACAATAGATATCAATTTAAAGTATCGCATTAAAAACAAGTTGGAAATTGCACGTGAAGCGTAGCAAAAGAGGTGCGTTCGTACGATAACGTTATTACACCTCAGTAACATATATCTTATTCATAAAATGTGAAATAGTTTATTATAATTGAAACAAGCCCCAAACAATGTTTCCCCGCATAGCATTATGTAGTGGAATACTTTTGTATGGCCCTTTAAATCAATAACAAATATTCTTTGCACCACAGATTATGCAAAATGTATATTATAATATGTACTTTATAGATACATGTCAATTTTATTACGTTCGAATGAGTGTAACACCATTAAAATGCATTTGAAACATTTTCTCCATTAACCGTAATGTTACGGAACACTTTTGATTGTCCCTGTAGTTGAACTATGCATCCGATATTGATAAAATTTGAAATAACTCGACAAAATTTTGTAATAATTATGTATTTAAAATTTGAAACGATTAAAATGCGTTTGACACTTTTTTACCCATTGACCGCAATGGAACGAAATACTTTTGATTGTCCCTTTAATTGATCTATCCATCCGATTTTCATAAAATTTGAAATGATTCGACAAAATTATGTAATAATTTTGTATTTTAAATTTCAAACGATTCGGTTGGGTTGTTTTTGCGCTGTTATATGCGGACAGACAGACGGAGAGACGGACGGACTGAGCGACAACAATAGGTGCTACGTATTTACATAACTACGAACGCATCTAAGAAAGGGTCCTGAACGTTTTCTAAAAGAGATAGCCACAAGTAAAGTTAAGGGTCCAAAATTTCAAATAAACATAAAAAGCAGAAAAATTGGTCAATAGATTTGCGGTTTTCAAAAAAAATATTCTTTATGTCGGTATTTCGTGAAAATAAATTATAAAGATAAATTTCAAAAAATGCCGATAGAGAGGCGCTTTAGACTTTGGAGCAACGAATAACTATTTTTTACTGTTATATTATCTTATTAAATGCTTTCAAATGCTTTGACTTAAATTTTCATCTCAAATTCTGAATGGTTTGGAGTGATTAAATAGCACAAAATTGAACTGTGTTCGAGGAGGTGGGAGAGGGTTAAATTTCAACTCTTGAATGCATTCAGTTTGCGCTTCTTAACCCCTCCCAACGATTCAGAATTTGAGCTCAAAATTTAATTTTAAATCTAAGCTTCCAAAAACATTTAATGAGCTTTTGCAAGCATTTAATTAGATACAAAAAATAAATGTTAAAATTAGTTGGTGGTTACTCTGAAGTTCAACGAGCCCCCTAACGTAATTTTTTGAAATTTATCTTTAAAATTTATTTTCAAGAAGATACTGGCTTAAAGAATAGTTTTATTTTAAATCGCAAACGAATCGACCAATTTTTCCGTTTTCTATAATTATTTTAAAGTTGACCCCCCCCCCCCCCAATCCCCTTTGAACACAGTTCACTTTGCGCTACTTAACAACTCCGCACGACCCTTGGTTTATTTAATATTGTTTGTCTTGGTGTGTACTAACACCCTTTTTTTGGGGGGGGGGGGGGGTAAAAAAAATTTAGAATCACCTTGTATAAAAATATTAAAATACAAGTGCGAATTTTGTAAGAAATTTTCCCGTTATTTTAACATTAATATTGAAAATTTGGCCATGGGACTTTTGTAGGTTCTTAAGAGTCGTGGGAAGTCCCACACTAGTCATGGATAGAAACGAAAACATTTATGTAAATTCTATGGGAGCATTATTTTATAATATTTAACTTGGATATTAATATTTTTAAATGACTTTTGTGTAGGATAACTGAAGGCGATCTATCCGGGGTAATTTTTAATTTTTCGATTTTAGTTTTAGATTTCTTTTTTAAGTTTTCCTTCATTTACAGAAATGGTTCTGAAATAGAAACTACCTGTTATTTTTGTGTAGGATAACTGAGGACTATCTACCCGGAGTAATTTTTAGATTTTAGATTAAGATTTTTTAAAAGTTTTCTTTCACTTACAGAACTGTTTCTGAAATTGAAACTACCCAAATCTGAATAAAAAATCTATAACTAAAATAGGAAAAAGAAAACTAGCCCACAGTTGCAGATCATCCTTATCTATTCTATGTAATATATATTAAAATCAAAGCGAGAAAATTGTAAATAACGCTCCCATAGGATTAATATTAGCATTCTTGTTCCTTCTTGTGAATATTGAAATAACCTCTTAAAATGATTTTGTGAAAACATTTCTACAAATTACTTTTGTATTTTCTTTGATGATTTATTTTAATGCTTATATCCATGCTGAAAGAACCTTTTTCTTTAAGGTACTTGATGTTGATGAATCCTGTTTGTGGTACAAACTACAACAAATCAATTGGCGGAAAATCATAATGCTATAAAGTCGGCAAAGCTATAGGAATTTGTATACTAGAGTAAATGACACACTGTGTAAAAAAAAATGTTTACATAAATATTATAACTATGCATTATGATATAGTGTATTAATGTAATTTAATCATTGTAATAAATATTTTTTTTAGATTTTAATTGTTTGTTTTAAATATGTCTGAATCATAATGATATTAATTTATTTTGTAAATGTTCTAAAACATTTATATTTTGAATTTTTATGTGATTCTCAAACCATCTCCTTATAAATGCAAAGCTTTGATACAATTTTAAACTTATTTTTAAGTATGTATGGATAAATTTAGTCTTGATTATTTAGAAATTTGGAATGAAAATACATTTTTCATTTTTTATTAATTATTTTTCGCGTTATAAGCAATTTTGTCCACAACAACTGTTTTTTTACTTTTCTTGATCTGTGTGGAGAATTAAAGTTTGTTATTAAGATTATAAGCTATAAACTATACATCAATTCTTGTAAGAATAATATAATACCACATTTCCATAAAATAAAATAAATAAATAAATAAATAAATAATACAAAAGTGGTGATTTGCTAGACAGTGATATTCTTAAACATTTAACTGAATGTAAGAAAATTTAGATTTGTATGTTAAGAAATTAATAAAAAAAAAAACAATTTCCAAGTAATTAGCAAGGATATTAAAATATGTATATTTATGTACATAAATTTGACCACTTTTATTAATTTTACTTTATTTTTTGAAATTGTATGTGTTTGTATTCTCTTCACGTCCTTCTGATCCTTTAGCTTTTATAATTATGACTTTCAAACAACCAAAGAAGTGTGAAATAATTTTTCAGCAATTAGTATTCTTGAATTATTTGTTAATATTTAATAAAATTTAGTAAATTTTTACTATTTAATAAAAATAATATAAGATCTATTAATTATTTAAAGTTTTAATAGTTTATAGAAGTGAAAGGAAGAAATGTAATATTAGCATTTTATTTTATCAGGGATCATCTCACATTATCATAGCGGTCATACGTAAATACTTTTTTTTTTTTTTTTTTATTCTCTAAGTGCATACTACTTTTATAGCATATTTATACCTCTATTTTAAAATAATAATTTTCGCTATATATTTAAACCTGAAATGTGACAGTAATAACTGTTTTAAAATAGAGGTATGAAAAATAAATGTCTAAAAAGATGTAGTAGTTGACAGCTATGTAAGTGTAATTGCGCAATTCATTGTTTTTAGTTATATATTACCATATTTTTTTTCAACAACTATACATAATGACAAAAAAAAACTTCTTTAACAAATACAGAAAATTTAATATTTATATTGTTTTTAGTTATTAATCTCTAATTAATAAAAAATAAAAAAAAAATGTATTTTTTTTTTGTTTTTGTAGCAGTATACATATCTTTGCACAATTTGATGGCCAACAAATGGTCTTATTAAAATTTTTATCAAAATATTTAAATGTATCCTCACATATCTAATATTTCCGCCAAAATAAATTTTTTATAATAAGTAAGACTTCATGCTTACCATGTATATTCCGTGATTCTAATTACAGAATAACACATAAGAATATCCCATGTTTGACAGGATAATATAAAACAAAAAATGACTGTAAAGAGAAACTTATTTGTTTTAAAATATAGAATGGGTATGACAAGAGTTTAAAATGACTATGTTTTAGAAATAATGCTTGGTAAGTGTTGTTCATTATAAGCGATGCAAATATCTAGACAATATCTGAAATATATCATCACCTAACATATTATGTCTTGTGGAAGCTGCTACCTCTGCTTGAGACAAGACCTACACTCATTGTCACCTCAAGAGAGTAATTCAGGTAGAGTAGCAATTCTCCCACAAGATTCGTGATGATACATTCGTGATGATAGATTCCAGACATCGTTTTGAATTGTGCATTGCTCGCAATGGACACGCAATGGCTCTGGACACTTTCCAGAAGTCATTTCTGAAAAATAGTCATTTTAAACTCTCGTCATATCTATTCTATATTTTTAACAAATAAGTTTCTCATTAGAGTCGTTTTTGTTTTTTTGCAACCTGTCAAATGTGGGAGGGTTTTTTTTGGATCATCCTGTATTTTTACGGTATATATACCGTATACTTCATTTACGGTACACATACTGATTACAAATGTTTTTACGGTACATATACCGCACATTTAATTTACGGTATATATGTTGTATAAATATTTTTTACGGTACATAAGTCGTACATTTAATTTACGGTATTTGTGCTGTAAAAATACTTTTTACGGTTCATATACCATATATTTAATTTACGGTATATATGCTGTAACGATAATTTTTTAAGGTACATGTACTTTAAATACTTTACGGTACATATACCGTGCAGTTAAATTACGGTACGTATACTTTAAATATTTTACGGTACATATACCACAAAATATTTAAATTTATGTTCAGTTAAATTACGGTACATGTACTTTAAATTTTTTACGGTATATACACCGTGCAGTTAAATTACGGTAAAAGGAAGTGTCACAAAGTTGACGGTATAACCACCGTGATTTGTGACCAAATTTTTTTACAGTGTACATGTCTGTCGGGAGCGTTAGAGAAAAGTGGACTGTTTTTATTTCACCATAGGTTTTTATTGATTATTGCCAGGGGGCAAACATTTAAATGAGCTTTTGATTTGAGAGCGAGGGCGCTCGATACAGACGTGTTGTTCGAGGGACAACGAAGCTCAACTGAACGTTACATCGTTTATCAGCTAGGTGGCGTTGATCTCTTAATGAAACTTCGGGAGCTCACTTACCAGCCCCCATTGAAGTATTCTGATAGTTCAATGATACACAACAATTAAATATACAATAACATACAGATACTATTACAAATTAATGGTTACACATAAAGCACCTAATATAAATACAATAATAAGAAATAATAAATTCAATAGAAATAGGTTAAGCTTAATTAATATTTTCGTTATTTACAATTGGTACAACACAAATATTAGAGATAATTCTTTTGTAAGTTCCGGATGGAGTTCGGACTAGTACTTCATAGTCTTCTAATTCAGAAAATAATGGGGAATGAGGGCGCGAATTTAGAATACCTTCGATTTGAGTAGTAATAGTTAAAAATTCTTCAATGGTTAATTTCGTAACACCAATAGTTCTTTTTAAGTGGTATTTGAACTGTCCGACGCCTCTCTCCCAGAGTCCTCCAAAATTTGGGGAACGAGGGGGAAGAATTTTCCAGAGAACTTGCTCGGATGACAGAAATTTTGATACATCATCATTGTTTTTATTTATAGAATTTAATAATCTCTTTAGTTCCGCACATGCTCCAACAAAGTTGGATGCATTGTCACAAAATATAGTATTACTTTTGCCTCTGCGAGCAAAAAATCTTTTAAGTGTTGCAATTAATGCAGCAGAAGTTAAGTCAGAAAGTAGTTCTAAATGCACTGCTTTAGTAACCATGCATATGAAAATGGCCACATAAACTTTATTAAATATGCCTTTTCTCTGGTTGCGATATTTAATAAAAAATGGACCGCATAGGTCAAGACCTGCATTGGAGAACGGTGGCCCTTGTATTACTCTCTCAGGGGGTAAATTACCCATTATTTGACTTACAATTGAAGGTTTTATTTTGAAACATTGAACACACTCGTGTACAACTTGACGAGCAATGTTTCTTCCATTAATGGGCCAAAATAATTGTCTTACACTATTTAATAGCCCTTGAGGACCAACATGCAAGTCTCTGTTATGATAGTAAAGAAAGATAATTTTAGTCAATTTACTACTTGGGGGTAAAATGATTTGGTGAGATCGGTCATAGCTTAAATTTGAGTTTGTCAAACGACCACCCACTCTTAATAGATCCTCCTTATCTAAGAAGGGATCTAAAAATCTCAACTTACTTTTTACAGGGACAGACATGCCCTTTCTCAATGCCGAAATTTCTGATGAAAAATACTCACCTTGAACTCTCTTAAGGGGTGTCAGGAGTTTTAAAATGGTCAAAAAATCGATTTTTTTTATTATCTATTTCAAAAGTTTGAACAATCCTTAACAAAATACAAAAAAACCGCTTTTCAATATTCGCATTACTTTTTGAGTTATATGTGTTTAAACATGACCCACTCTCAAAATCTGCTTCCGCTTCACCCATTTAAAGGGACCTTGGCATTTGTTTACATTTTCGCCTGAAGCTTGAAACTGTGTTTCTGTCTCACAAGTGAATCTAGTCATTCGCATTTTTCGTTTTTCTTTACCCCATGATTTACTGAAAACATTTTTGAACAGAAGAAGGATGTGCATAACTAAACTTTCGCTGATTTTGAAGCTCATGTTATGATCAAAAAAAGCAAACGTGAGTTCGCTGCTTTCGATTTTGATGATTATATTTTGCATTATTTTGAAAGTGATCTTTATTTTTTCGAGTTTATTAGAATAATTTTTAACTGAGTATTTATACTTAATTATACTTTGAAAATGAGTAAAGCTTACAACAGATCTGTGGGATATAGAAGTAAGAAACGTCGTTTTCATGGAAGGAAATCTGAGAACAGCTCTGATATTTTTACTGGAAAATCGGCTTCCTCTAAGAAACTGAAGCTTGACATTTCAAGTGCACCTGAAAATTCTAATAGTTGTGAATTGACAGGCTATCGTCTAATAGATATAGCTGTTTTTATCAAAGGAATTTCTAAGTATGTTTTCTGCAATATTTGTCATACTAGTGTAAATTTTACAGAGGAATCAATTCGTGGCAATGCATCAGTTTTCAGTGTGAACTGTGAAAACTGTAATCTGAATAATAAAATAAATAGTTGCCCATGATTGGACCCAAACATAATGTTCCAAAGGTAAATATTAGGCTAGTTTATAGCTTACGTTCAATAGGTCAGGGCTTAGCTGGCCTCAGAACACTGTGTTCTCTTATGAATATGCCACCACCTATCTCCCAGAAAAGTTATGATACCATAACCAACAAACTGAAGGTCGCCTCAAAAAAAGCTGCAGTGAAATCAATGAAAGAAGCTGCTGAAGAAGAAATTACACTGAGTGGAGATTCCAACATTTGCATCAGTGGAGATGGCACGTGGAAAACACGAGGGCACACATCAAAAATTGGTGCGTGCAGTGTTATTGGCATTGAAAGTGGAAAAGTAATTGATGTAGAAGTACTTTCCTCATACTGCAAAGCCTGCGAGACATCATCATCTTCAAGCCATGATTGTAAAACCAATCATTCGGGAAGTTCCGGCAGCATGGAGGTGATAGGTATGAAGAGAATTTTTCTACGTTCCGAAGTTACTCGAAGTGTGAAATATCAGAAGTACCTCGGAGATGGAGACACAAAAACATTCCTCGAACTAACCAAAGCTGAACCATATAAGGAACTCAAAATAGAAAAACTCGAGTGCATAGGGCACGTGCAGAAGAGAATGGGCTCTCGTTTACGTAAACTGAAACAGATGCTGCGCGGTGTGAAACTTTCCGATGGCAAAGCCCTAGGAGGAAAAGGCCGTCTAACTGATGGTTTGATCAATAAATTGACAGTGTACTATGGCAATGCAATAAGGTCAAACACGCATTGTTTAGAAAGTATGAGAGCAGCGGTTTGGGCAACATACTGCCATATGTGTTCCACGGACGAAGAACCAATGCATATGTTTTGCCCAAATGGTATCGATTCTTGGTGCCAGTACCAAAGACATGTCTCTTCACCTAATACTACAGCACCTTTTCGCCATAAACCCTCAGTGCCTTTAGAGGTGATGAAGAAGATAAAATGTATATATGCGGACCTAGCTGCACCTAATTTATTAAAACGCTGCCTTAGTGGTAAAACACAGAATCAAAACGAAAGTTTTAATTCAGTCATTTGGAAGTTTTGTCCAAAGGTATCTGGTACTGGTTTCACAGTTGCAGAACTTGCGCCACTTATGAAGCAGTAATTGCTTTTAATGACGGCAGTAGTGGTCGTCTAACTACTCTGGAAGAATTGGGTATTAATCCAGGTACCTACACAGTCGAAGCTGCTAAGTCGTCTGATCTGAAACGAGTGTGCGTTGCTGAAAAGCGAGCCGATTTCTGTAGTTTAGAAGCTAGAAGAGCTAGAAGCTTAAAAGAAAAAATAAAATTTGATAAACTAGAGCTAAAGGAAGGAACAACATATGACCCAGGAGCATTTTAAATAGTCCAGGTTAGTTTTTAAACTTTTTTTTCATAATTTTAACTTTAAGTGTCGTTTTCTCAGAACTGTATTTTTCAAAACAATCCGTAAGATTAAAAAAAATCTATTTGAAGTATCATCTGGAAATTTCTCACATATGTTTATATTAACATTCCCTATAAAATGAATTAATTTTGTAAAGATAATTTAAAATTTAATTAATTTTTTAATGATTAATTAATTGTAATTTTAACGATTTTTCAAATTTTCAAATTCAGATGCCATTTTAAAGTGGTTAATTTCAAGCAATGTCTATATCCTTAATTCATTCTATAAAATAGAGTTTAGAGATCATTTTAGTCTATGAATGAAGTTTATAGGTCTACTCAAAGTTTAGTTATCTTACGGATAGTGATAGCCTTTTTGAAAAAATACATGAAAATTTCATTACTTAAATGTTCTTGCTATATTTTTTTTAGTCTGTTGTGAGTCTTTATTTTATGATATTATTAGACCTAAACCCTATCCCAAATATACTACAAAAAATTAAGTAAATACTTTGAATATTTATGAAGTTATGCGAACTCGAAGCGGAAGCACATTTTCATGAAGTGCGTTAAATTTAAAACTCCTGATACCCCTTAATTAAGAAATTTCTAGAAACCCTTAGTTCGACTAGAGTTAAGGAATCCTTAAGTTTTGTTTGATTTTTACAGTTGTGGACAAACCTGGAAATAAATGCTAACACTCTCATTAATTTAATATAACTATTTGAAATGGTAAGAAATGAGTTTATAAAGTCATAAATTATAACTGAAGTGAGAACCGGAACTGACTTTAGTTCCTTTAAATATTGTTCGTCTTTGGTATGAGAGTCCTTTTGTGGACAAAAATTTACAATGTCTTGTTTCAGGAAATCGGGTCCTTCAAACCACAGTTTATTTGTAGCAAGCGATTTTGCATTGCATCTTGACCTCGGGATAACACATCCGCTGGATTTAGTTTTGACGGCACATATCTAAACTCGTAGTTTTTGGTAAGTTCTTGAATCTTAGACACTCGGTTCGCAACGAAAGTTTTTAGAAGATGTGGGGACATGTTTATCCATGCTAGGGAATTCGTAGAGTCGGACCAAAGTATGACTTTGTCGATTTGAAGTTTCATAGCTCTAATTACCTTTTGAGCAAGTTGGCACAACAATAGATAGGCTGAAAGTTCAAGCCTCGGTATGCTGACAGTTTTAATAGGGGCAACTTTACTTTTGCTGCAAATGAGGTGGCAAACAGGCGAATTTGAGTCAGTGTTCGTTTGAAGATAAAGGGAAGCTCCGAATGCTTTCTCACTCGCGTCAGCAAACCCATGTAAGAGGATAGTTGATGCATCTTTAATAAGAATACATCTGGGTATTTTGATCGTTTTTTTAAGAACTACTGAATTGAGGAAATTGTCCCACTCTTGAGCAACATGAAGTGGAATTTTATCATTCCAGTCGCACTTTAGCAACCATAATTGTTGCATGAAGATTTTTTGCACGGCAAATTACAGGACCGAACAAGCCAAGGGGGTCAAAGAGACTTGCAATTTGACTTAAAATTTCGCGTTTTGTATAGTCAGAACTTCTGTTGACGATAACTTTAAAGTTAAATGTATCACTAGTGCAGTCCCACAGTATTCCGAGAGTTTTTGTTGAAGTTTCTTCGGCATTTTGATTAAAGGGAAATGTCTGATAATCAGGATTTATTTCTTCAATAACATTAGAACGCCATTTATGCAAGGCCATCTGACCTTTTTTGAAGATGTCTGTTAATTGTTTTTTAATTTCAAAAAATTCGGAAATGTCTGGTGCACCTGACAGGTAATCATCCATGTACGTATCGTTCTTTACAACTTTGGTAGCTAATGGGAAATTGTTTGCTTCATCTACCGCTAACTGTTGGAGCACTCTAGTGGCAAGGTATGGACTGCTTGCACAACCGTAGGTGACCGTTTTCAGAGTGTAGATTTTATCAGGTTCCTCCCTCCCTTCTCTCCACAATATTTTTTGGTATCTAGTATGCGACGGATTTACTTCTATTTGTCGAAACATTTTATTTACATCAACTGTAAATGCGAAAATATGTTTTCTAAAACGAATCATAATTGAAAAAAGATCATCCTGTATTATCCCTCCTTTAAACAATAAGTCGTTTAAAGACTTCCCATTAGTAGTTTTACAACTCCCATCAAAAACAACCCTCATTTTAGTTGTAGTACTTGATGGTCGCTAAACACCGTGATGAGGGAAAAAATATCCTTTATCAGGATTTATGTCATCGGAGTTTTCTTCCATGTGTCCTAAAGTAGCGTATTCCTTTAGAAATTCTGAGTATGATTCCTTTAATTTGGGATCCCGCTCTAAACGGTTCCATAACTGATTTAATCTTTTAGCGGCAATTTGTTTTGAATCTCCCAGAGAATTATCTAACATTTGAATCTTAAAGGGTAATTCAACTACATATCTGCCGTCCGGTTTCCGATAGTGAGTCTTTAAAAAATGTTCATTACAGTAATTTAACTCCTCACTAACTAAGGGTTTTAATTCCCTTACTTGCTCCATTTCCCAAAAAGAACTTATTTCCTTTTCCAAATTTTTATAATCTGTTACTAAAAAACAAGAATCAGAATATTCCCTTAAATTTGAGATAGAATTGCATACAGTTCCTGATATAACGTGCCCGAAAAACGTTTCTACTAACATTAATTGGGAATCATCAATTTTAATTTTATTAGACCCTATTAATTCATAGAATAACTGCGCTCCGATCAGTGCATGTACGCGTTTCGGCTTATTCCAATTATTATCCGCTAATTCTATGTTCGACGGTAATTTTAATTTTGACGTATTTATATATTTGGGTGGTAGATTAGCGATTTTAGAAAAAACTAACATATCTAATTGATAAGATTTAGTTTCGTTTTCATTCGTTAATTCCGTACTAACAAATGATTTAGCGTTTAAACATAAATCATTAAGTCCGGAAATGGAAATATGAGTTTTTTGTTTACGCAATCCTAACAGATTTGCTGCATGAGAGGTCAATAAATGCGAGCTGGAACAACTGTCTAATGCAGCAATTAAGGGTTGAAATTCCCCAGAACCGTCCTTCAAATATATCACAGCTGTGTTTAAAATTACACAAGATTTATTTATTTCATTTTCCTTCGCGAAAAATGTTTGATTATCAGGAGAAAGGGAGGGGAGGGGATCCATTTGGCGCCTAGTCTGGTCTTCAACTATGAATTGCCTTCTGATATTATTATTTTCATTTAATGAATGAAGTAATGAATTATGCTCTTTGCTGTCACAAGAAAGGCATTTATTTTTAGATAAACAAGGGTTAGGTAGATGGCTATTTAAGCAAGACTGGCATAAATTGTTACTTTTAACAAATTCTGATCTCTTTATCACGTTCATTTGTTTAAATTTCTCACATCTATATAAAGAATGTGAATCTGTACATCCTAAAATAAACCCTTTTCGCTGTTTTGATTTTGTTAAAAAGGGATTTTTCCATGTTTGGCTTAGTGCCAGATTTCCAATTATTATAAGGAGACTTTTTTTGTTCCTTTGAAATAACAGTATTTTGAAGAATACGACTTCTTTCTTCCAAAAAGCTTAAAAAGCGAGCTAATTTAGGAATTTAGTTTTTATTTAATTTCATTTCGAACGAGTTTTTTATTTCAGAATCCAATCTTTGAAACAAGATGTGCATTATTAAAGCATCTGACAGCTCATTAGATTCAAATTGAAGTAATTTTAATGCACGCAAATTACATTTTGTATTATCAATTACATTTGCATTAAATGGTTAGGAGAATAGGGTACTTTTGAAAAATAAAGTAGTTTAATAATATGGCAATCAATGACAGCTCTTTTATTTTCATATCTTTCTTCTAAAGATTGCCAAAGAGATTCGTAAGTATCTTGAGCTGACTCAAGCCTTTTGGCTTCACCCTTTAAACAGCCCTTTAAGTAGCATAACTGCTGAGTTGAATTCAGATTCTTATTATTTCTGATAATAGACATAAATTGAGTCTTAAAATTTTGAAATTCTTCATATTTTCCATAAAAATTGGGTAGAGGTAAGTCTGGAATTTTAAAGCTATTACTAACAGTAGAATATTCTTTATTGACATTAACACATTCATATTTAGAAAGAATAATGTTAAGTTTTACCTCTGAATCTTCCAGTTCATCCTCTAGTTCAGTTGCTATTTCCAAAGAATCTGTAATGTCGACATCTTCCGGAGGAGTTGTATACGACACTATCAAATTACGTAATGACGTTTTAATTTCCAAAATAGAAATCTTTTTGCTTTCTAAGCGGAGTCGTTCTTCTTGCTGCTCTTCTTGCGATCCTTTTAGATGAATGTATTCATATTCGTTAATGAATTTCGTGATTTTATTTACTTTAGTTTTCAATACGCCGCGTTGGCGATTTAAAGTAGTTAAAGTGGTCATTTTTTATTTAGCTGTGCTCCGGCTCGACGGACCATATGTCGGGAGCGTTAGAGAAAAGTGGACTGTTTTTATTTCACCATAGGTTTTTATTGATTATTGCCAGGGGGGCAAACATTTAAATGAGCTTTTGATTTGAGAGCGAGGGCGCTCGATACAGACGTGTTGTTCGAGGGACAACGAAGCTCAACTGAATGTTACATCATTTATCAGCTAGGTGGCGCTGATCTCTTAATCAAACTTCGGGAGCGCACATAGTCATTGTTAAAATTTTGTTATGTTTGTGTTTTTGAAAACTTATGGATTAAAGGAGGGGAGAGGGGAGCATATTCCAAATATTGTGAGATTGCCAGGTAAAAGCCCTGTACTGTATTTTGTTTTGGTTTATTATCAGTAATTTTTACCGCTAGTCTATGAACACAAATTACTCCTTGAACCAATATAAAACTTTCTGGTTCAAGAAAATTTACTGAAGGAAATATTCATCTGTATTGTGAAATAAGCAAAAAGTTTGTAGAGATAAAATCATTTATTGTAAAAGTTTTATCACTGTTTTAACAAAGAATAGGTTTGCATTAAGCATAACCAATCGAGCATACATCACTTCCTTGCTCAAATTATTATTTTTAAACGCAGTGTAAAAAATACTTGAATTTTCTTGCATTGTAGTTTATTTCATTAAAAAATTGTTATTTCATGAAAAAAAAAAGTATCACTTAACTTCATCCATGAGCCTATACGTTGAGTCATTTTTCAATGTTTACATTCTAACATGGATTCCATATGATATATTTTGTGCATTTCACAGTGTTGACTGATAGGGCCTATATCCCATAGCGTAGATAATCGGCCGACAAAAATACACCATACACCAAACACCACAGTGTTGACTGTACTATATAATATTTTAAGCATTTATTATGATTTCTAGTTCATTATTACATTTAAATTACTGCTTTTAAAATGTAAACAGTGTCCAGAAGTCTGCAACATTTTATTTGCACAATTCTTGGTCGCAAGCTATGCATATTTTAGCAACTGAAATGTTGGATAAAAAAGTTTCACTTAGATAAATTATTTCTTTCATGATGCTTTTTAATAATCTATAGTGTTAACAATTAAAATGTTTACTAGATTCGTTAAGTCTGTTTTAGATAAATAAATCTCAAAAATGCTTAAATATGCACATGCAAATTCTTTTCATAAATCCCTGTGTTGCTTTTCTGTGTTGTTTATTGTATTTATAGCTGTTTAGTAAACCAAATGTGGTTCTTAATGGATAAATGTTACTTTACATGATTTATGAGAAAAAAATAAGAATTTTTCAAGTCGTCAATTTCAAAATATTTCGTACAATGTTGAAAATCTAAAAAAGACATTTGATGTATTGCACTGCAAGAAACCTTTAGCAAATATGGAATATTTTTTAATAGCTGTCTGCTTTTTTCACAAAATTGTGTTTAAAAAAATTAAAATCTAAAAAACATGAAATGTTTAAATTTATGTACTTTGCATGTTTTATGCTTAGTGACTGAAATGTTCGATAAAAGTATATTAGTTTTATTTTGAAAGTTAAGTCGCCCAAGAAAGGAAAGTTTCATATGAAATGAAAATATTTAATAAATAACAGAGTCCTGATTTTCTTTCTTTGTCAGTTAAACATTTTCCTAATTGAGATATGAAACTTATAGGGTGGACCGGGGTAATTCCTGATCAAAAAATACTAACATCTAAATATCTTTTTAATATTTACAATTGATGTGACCAAATTTAGCATGGTTAATGATTAACCATGTTTCTATTCTATAAAATATAGGCTTTGATTAAAATATTATTTAAAGTTTGCTTAATTAAAAAATTTTGATGCTCGGTAACTACCTTGGGAACATTATAATTATCAATTACACTAGGGCAATTACCAATCAGGACATTCTTTGTACAAATGATAGGTACATTGATTAATTAGAATATATATTATCAATTTTAATATAAGCCTGATTTAATTAAATGCCTTCATCCATCTGCAATAATTTTATCATTGTGTAGGGAGTAAAAAAACAAGAACGAAAAGACATGTGTGCAGCAGAGATTATGAAGCAACTTCCAACATATTCTGAATACTATTAACCTACTATTTTCATCCATATACAATAATTTTTCCACCCAGTGCAAAGAAAAAAACGTAACTAACAAGAACAAAGAATCATGCATATTGCATAGATTATGATGCATTTTCCTACACATTCTGAATACTGTAAGCTTATTGTCATTCATGTACAAGAATTTTACCAATCTGTGCAAAAAACAAAGCATAATTAACGACAATAAAAATTTTTGCATACAGCATGTTTAGATACTTTCCAATTCATTCTGAATACTTTAAACCTATAATTTTCATCTTTGTACAGTAATCTTCCACCCTATGCAAACAGCAAAACATAAATAAACTAACAAGAATGAAAAATTACGCATACAGTATAGATTATGAAACACTTTTCAATGCATTTTCAATATTGTAAACCTATCATTTTAATCTATTTGCAGTAATTTTACCAGTCTATATAAAAAAAAAATCATAACTAACAAGAAAGAAGAACATGCGTACAACATAGATTATGAAACATTTCCAGCATAATCTGAATATTGTAAAGCATATAGTCTTAATCTGCAATGTTACAAACCTATACAAAGTTTGAAACATAATTAACAAGAATCATGCACGCAGCATAGATTATGATACACTTTCCAGCATATTCTGAATATTGTATCCCTGATCATTTTAATCCATCTGCAGTAGGGTGGAGCGAAAAAAAAATTTTTTTGAAAATCAAAAACGGGTAGGTGCCAAAAGTTGCCTTTATACTAGTACATCAACTGCGTGAAATTTTACCGCTGAACACAAATGGCTTGAGTCTGCGCTTTTGCTCCAAAAATCGAAATTTTGGGTAAAATTTGTCATTTTTTGACATGTTTTCAAAAAAATTAAAAAATTCCTACAGAGCTGGTTAATATTTAAAAGAGTTGCTTAGACCTTTATATTTATCTGCTTAATATATTTAAACTATAAAACAATATCTGTAGTCTGTATAATTGGAACAAATCTGACAACTTTTTGTGAAAAATCAGCGTTAACCTCTCTATTGGAGCATACAACGAAATGTTCTTTTGAATGCATTTCTTACCTAGCTGCTTTCAAAACTACTGTGTATATAACTCATAGAGGTGGTTGCATTATCCCATCCGTCTCAACCACCCAATCATCTAGGCCCAGTGTTTTATTTATGTTTTGAATTGTTATTTTTTTCCCGAAGACGAGTATAAGTTTTCTATTTATCAAAGTAATTTATCTCTTCTTTGTATTCACAGACTTTGGATGATTTGGATCATGCTGGTGTGACCTGCTGCACGTATATTTTTATACCATGTATAACAGAAGAGAAGCTGAATAATGTATTGGGTATGTTCTTAATTGAACCTAGTCAGCAGTCTATTATCTTCATTAAAATTTCATGCAATTAGTACATTATGATTGGAAGTTCTGTTTTCACAAAATTCTTTCAATCAATTACATTTTATATGCAATGATTTGCCTAAAAATTGATTGTATGAATTCAGTTTCTAGTATGCCATCATTTATTAAACCTATTACATTGAATATATGCTGAGAAGTTAGCTGTTTAATGTTATGACGATCGCCACAGAGGATTGCAAACAAAATTTGCATGTAAAACAACAATATTTCTAAATAAGTTTTAGTATGCTTTATGTTGTTTCCTGTGTTGTTCCGTAGTCTAGTAATTTATAATAAGATTTTAGATCTATTATTTAGGTGTGTAGTACATTTGGTATAAAACATCCCGCGATATAAACTTGGATTATACATTTGGTGAGTGAACATATAGACGCTGATTGCCAGTTTGTGCTTATATAAAGCGGAAAATTTTATTAACTTTATGAGCTGTCTTTTCTGTGAGATGTTTTCTAAATTTCTATTCCCCATTCTTTCTGAGATATAGCTTTCCTTATGAATTAGCTTTGCAATCTCCGGCAGAAATTTCTAGTCTGTTCTGAGTATCTTTTTCTCAATTTGAGAATATAATTTCTCTATTTTATTTAAAAGAAATTGCAATAGGAAGTGAATATTACGTAGACAAAGATTTTCCTTATTGATCCAGTGAATCCATGTAGCTTAAAACGTTTTATATCGACTTCTCTAATAATTGACGCAGAGGAAATTCACTGGAGTTGAAGTAGCGAATGATTCAAAATCATAGACAATTCTAAGCTTACCCCATTCAAAATGGTTCACAGTGACAAATAAAATTCTCCTAATTTTAAATGAGCACTTATAGTGGATATCCGCCCATTCCTTCATAAAGTACAATGCATTATAAGTTTATGTCCAGGACATTTTACCATCAAATGTTGTCCATTCATACAAAGGGGATCTAAAGGTTAATAGGAAATTAACTGGATACGAAAACACTTAGAAAACGGCATAAAACTAATGCAAAAAAAAGTTATTTACAACAGCGGTTGCTTTACTCATGGAGAACAAATTTTCATTACAAATCTCGCTGACGATCACAATCACATTAAATAGCTCGCTTCTCAACATATAAAAAATGCAAAAGTAGAATAAATGATGGCATACTTATAGTTGAATAATCTGAAATCATCTTTGAAGCAAATCATTACGTACACTGTAAAAAAGTGTCCTGAATTTTACAGGTGTTATTCTTTGAATTTTAACTTTTTTAGTTGAGAAATTCCGTTTTAGAAAAAAATCTTAGTTTTCCAGGAATTCCAGGAAGTTTTTCATTTTTTGTTGACTTGATAATTGAGCGTTTCCGTTTGTGGCAACAGACGCACCAAAAACAGAACACCTCCGGCGACAGCCATGTTGATTTTATGTTATCGTTGGTTATGAATGTTTAAGCTATGTTTAGAAAAGATTTCTGCGATCATTTTAGCTGATGCTGACTTTTGGTTGCAGCATATAGCTTAAAACTACACAAATAATAAAACGTTGTTTCGATTTCGTCATCTTTTTTACCTGGATTCTTTCGTTATGTTTGCAACAAAAGTAAGTTATTCAGATTCATTTTGTAATTATTTTTTTTAATGAAAATTTTACTTATTTTAAATGAGTGTTAGATATTCTGATGTTGTTATGTTTATTTCTAATATTACACGTTTGACTTACATGCAGGGTTTGGTTCAAGCCGTCAAAAATTTTTTTGACGTTATATAAGTTTAAATTACGTTTAAAGTGATTTTAACCATCAAAAACATCAATATGTATTTTTTTAAGTATGCTCAGAAAAACAACAACTAAAGAAAAAATGTTGTTAGTATAGCAAGATACAACATTGCTTCTATTTAATGATAATGCATTTTACTTTTGGAATTCACTTTACTGTAATCAATTATTAAATTATAATTTTTTTTTCTTTTTTTATGTCTTTCTTTTTTTTTTTTTTTTTTGTTATATATATGAGAGAGGGGGGAGGAGCGGGACTGACTTTTTGTAATGAACCATTTTAAGAAATGAAATAAATCAAGATATCACAAAAATAAGTTATATGCGTATACAGTCTTTAACAGAAATATTCTCTTGAGCACAAATAATCTCTTTTTGAGAGGCGGAGGACAGATCCAAATAAATAAATAAAAATACAATTTATTGGTTATTGGGAAAAGAATTTAGTGATGGGTTACCACAAAATCAAATTAAAATGCTAGGAGCTTTTGAAAAAAAAATTAAAGTACCATATGTAGATTACACAATATGTAGATAAGATTTTCTAAGTTATATGGTTTTCTAATGTAACTTGTTTTGCATGTACTTGATTTATATATAACACTTAAACAATATTTTCTTTGCAGCATGCCCCCCCCCCCCCCTTTAATTAAATAGAAACATAGAACAATAAAAATGACATTTATTTTACAACTGGGAAAGGAATGAATAAATGTTAGGATGTGAAAAGAATGTTAAGATAAAATTATAAAATATGAAATTGTAATTCTTTTATCCCAAGATTAATTTTGTTAGTGACTAACAATCATTTCTTACTGATGATGATGTTATTTTATATATAGAATACAGCTTTACCTAGACCCCTGTTAGGAATAAATGACTAATTTATCATATCAGTAAGGGAAAAAAAATTGTTTAACTTGGTTTGAAAGATGATCCAAAAATGAAAGTATCCTAATGTTTTCGTTCTTTGACAAGAAAAGTTCTTTTTTTTTTATGAGTCTGCAGCACATGTGAACAGTTCGCATAAATATAGTTTACACTAAATTACAAAATGAAAATAAATAGATTGGGGGGAGGGAGAGGGGAATCAGATGATTGATTTATTGTTAAAATAAAAAAAAAGAATGCAGCTTTTAAATTTTGCTTAGTGGTTTGTGTTTCGGGGAAATTTTAGACAAGGGCATTTAGATAGTACTTATAAAAAATCTGACAAAATACGAAAGGTTCTCACTCATGTATTTGTCTTATTTACTTCTAAATTAATGATAAAGAAGGGTTTTAAAAGATTGTTGAAAAAATCTCAATTATAATCTCTCCCCTAAATTTAACTTCTTTTGCTTTTGAAAGAGAGAGGGGAAGGAGGGGGGAGGAGAAAATGCTAATAATTGGCATTTTATGGTAGTTATTATTTTTAAAATGTTACTTTCTTAAGATATTACTGATATTTATCTCCATTAAAGCATGATATACATAGCTATTTTAGAGACAAAAGTAAGCCATCATTTCAGGGTTGGAAAAATTAAATAGAACAATTAGCAAAGTTGTTTAACGCAATACTTTTTGTATTAACAATGCATAAAAATAATATAGTAAACCGTTTATTAAAATATTGTATAATATTATAACATTTTAGAAAAAATTAAATTTATTTAAATTACACTTGAAAGTAAACGAGATTGTTGCTCTTTATGTACCTGTTGACAGATGTTTTTGTGGAAGTTTCAATACGAAATAAAATAATCTACGACAGTCTTCTATTGCAGGTAAATTATAGATATAGAAGCTGACTTTATTTCTCATGAAGTTAACTAAAGGAACAGAATCACAGAATTGTTATTAGGGCACTTATGAACTGTTCATATCTGCCAGAAGTAGTCTGTTCAAAAGTGTCCCCCACATGGTCACTTCAGTTAAAGTGACAAATCATTAACAGTTCTTCATTTTTGAAGATTTTTTTTACAAAAAATATTTATTAGTATTCATAGTATATGTTAAAACACTAACATTCAAATGAAAGGATAAATAGTTATTTGCTTAGCAAGTTGGAACTGAGATTTTACTCTTGAGATCTATAAACAAGGTTTTGGCTGCCGAGGACAAATAAAATGTCAAAGAGCCTCAAAAAAAAATTTACCATATGTCTACAAGTACTGTTATCATTGATATTTTATTTCAACTAAAAAATATTATAATAACTAGTGAAAAAATGCGATGTTCACATCTGCCCCATGTTCACACGTGCCCCATTCTTCCCTGCATGTTTAAAGTTTAACACAAATATGAAATAGTCTCTCATGTATATTTTCTTAATTGGATTATCATTAATAATTTTTACCAGCCATGAAGCATGAAATGTTAGTGATAATTTTATTGAGAATTTGTTTTATTTAACTCTTTTATATCTTTATTTACTTGTAATAGTTTTGTTTTTATAATAGTAGACTCTAAATTTAATATGCAGGTAGCAAGTTTAATCTTTAACTGACGTATCAGAAATTGCAACGCAACTAGTGTGAAGCGGTTTGTGTGACTGCAAGTTCGAAAGATGAATAAAAACAATAATAAACTCATACGATGGTGTTTTTGTACTAAACATTTTGTACAAGACATTATATTGTAATTAACATTCACCCATTTAAAAGTCTCCGGTGATAGTATTAAAGTTCCAAATGAAATGAAATGAAATTTAATCAGTATTTGTAGTTAAATTGAAAAACTGAAAGTTAAGCTATAACAATTAAGAAAGCAGTGGTCTGTGAAATCAGCAATATTAGTTAAATGTTAATGAAAAGTGGGACACGTGTTTTGTGCTTTATATGAAAAACTTTTTTTTCTCCCTCACCGAAAAATCATTTTTCCTAATTTTTGCAGAAGCACTAAAACTTTTTTCTTAAACAGCTTAAGTTTATTGAATTTTTTAAAAACTATCTTTTAAATAATGTTATAATCAACATATTCCAGTTTTTTTCTATATTAATCTACAAACTTAGCCAATCTCACTCTCCTTTTCCATTAATACATCAAATAATCACACATATCCAGAAATACATCAAAATTATTGTAATGGAACAAAACACCCCATGAAAAGTACTACCGAATTGTGTTTTTATTGTATTTATTACCAGAATTTTAAAAGTATACTACTAAAGTTATTTTCAAATAAATTTAACAGGACTCGTTAATTTTAATGTTTGATTTAAATCACGATTTAAATAAATTAAAAAATCATTTATTTAAATCAGTTTTCCCCAGACATTAGTTTTAAATAAATTTGCGATGAAAATAAACATATTACATTAATACATACTATGATAGTGCATTAATATAATTTAATTTTACGCCACAGATAATAAAAAAACTTTTAAGAAGATAAAACTTAACATTTGTCAAAAAGTAAAATACTATGTAAGTAAAGAAAAGTGTTTTAGAGTTTGATTTGAATCTCAATTATAAAGCTTTGCCACAGTAAGGAAATCTAAGCAGAAATATATTAAATATTGTAATTACTCATTAAGATTTAGAGAAACTTCTGCAAGTTGAAGTAAAATATAACTATGTGAACGTCGCATTTTTTCACTAGTTATTATACATTTTTTAGTTGAAAAAAATATTAATGATAACAACACCCCTGTAGACATATAGTAAAAAGAAGAAAAAATTGAAGCTCTTTGACATTTTGTTTAGCCTCGGTTGGCAAAACACCGTTTATAGGTCTCAAAAGTAAAATTTTAGTTCCCACTTGGTAAGCTAATAATTTTATTTATTCTATCATTTGAATTTTAGTGTTTTAACATATACTAATAAATATTTTTTTAAAACAAAAAAGTCTTCAAAAATTGAAAAATGTTAATGATTTGTCATTTTAACTGTATTGGACAAGTGGAGCATTTATGAAATAATTTGTTGGGGGCAAATATGAACAATTCATATGAGCCCCAATAATCATTCTTAGATTTTGATCGTTTCAGTTAACTTCATGAGAAATGATGTCAGCTTCTATAAGTTTCCTGCAATAGAAGACTGTTTGTCATAGAACATTTGATTTTGTATTCAAACTTCCACAAAAAACATATGTCAATAGATACATAAAGAGCAACAATCTCGTTTAATTTAAATTAATTAATAAACTTAAATAATGTTATACTATATTTTAATAAACGGTGTTTTATGCATTGTTAATACAAAAAATTTTGCGTTAAACAGTTTAGCAAACATTTATATTTATTTTTTTCCAAACTTGAAATGATTGCTTACTTTTCTCTAAAATAGTTATATATATGATGCTTTAAACGGTGATAGATATCAGTAATATCTTAAGAAAGTAAAATTTTTAAATTAATAACTATCATAAAATTACGGTTTTATGCAGCTCCCCCCTTCTCTCTTTCAAAAGTGAAAGAAGTTAAATTTAGGGGAGATATTATAATCGAGTTTTTTTTAACAATCATTAAAAATCCTTTCATTAATTTAGAAGTAAATAAGACAAATACATGGAATGGAATCTTTCATATTTTGTTAGATTTCTGATGAGAATTATATAAATACCCCGCCCCCCTCCCAAAAAAAAAAAAAAAAAAAAAAGTGAAATGTAGTTTACTCTCCTTCGCCAAGGCGACTTTTTTTTTAGCGATAAATGTTTCGATATGGTAACCCTGCATTTTCATTTTCTCCTCTCGGATCTTCAATATGGCAAGCCTAAGGAGTGCTCCAGCTACCGATTTCTAAGCCGTTTCTGATTGGACGCTCCTTTTTGTTAAATGTTTTCTGATTGGACGAAAGATGAGAACTTCAAAGAGAGCTTTTAAATTTTTGAATATCGTTATTCCCGCTTAGAAATTGCTTCCGGTAGGATTGTTAATTGGAGTTGCGTCTTGCATTCAACGAGTGAGTTTATTTTTTGGCATTTTCCTCTTTTTATATTTAATTAGATACCATTCAGTAACTACTATGGAAGTTGTTGATTTCAGAAAGAATGTTGTTGATTGTTTGAATGAGGAAGTAAAGTATTCAAATGGATACTTTACGCTGTTGAAAGTTTGCGGGAAAAAGTATATGATTGACCAGTCAATCCGGAGCAAAATAGGAATATCAGGAGCAATTTAATCCGGAGCAAAACAACGGCTCCGGGTAAGTAAAAATTCTCCTTTTTTTTTTGTCTTTAGATTTGTATTTTATGTGCTTTGTCTCTTGGGCCCGCCACACACCAGTGGAACATTGAACGAAAAAACGTACGACATAAGACAGTTTCACCCTGATAACAAAGTAAAAACCGATTTGACTGCGTCATGTTGCACGATTTTTGACGTATGTCTCTGTAGTGTGTGGCGGGCCTTGGAGCAAGAAGCTGCTGGAGACAAGACGCAAAAACGCGCCATTTTGGCGATTTTTGAAAATCACGCCAAGAAGGAGAGTAAACTGCATTCGCATCAAAAAAATTCCAGAAACACAAACCCCAAAGCAAAATTTAAAAATTTTATATTTTCTTTTTCAAATTTACTTCTTTAATTTTTCTTTTTATTTTAACAATTAAACCAATCATCTAATCCTCCCTCTCTTTCATAAATCTACTTATTTCAATTTTATAATACACTGCTTAAACATATCACCCAGAAACAAGCGAAATTTATAGATAATTTTTCTTTATAAATTCTCTTTTTTCGTCACCCCAATAGTAGGACAGTTGTGAAACAATTATTTTTAATTTATAAATTCTCTTTTTTCGTCACCCCAATAGTAGGACAGTTGTGAAACAATTATTTTTAATTTATAAAACTATCAAAAGAAAGAAACTATAAAAGTGATTTAAAAAAAATTACCATATACAAAGTTGCTCTGTTTAATATATTGAGTAGTTTTTGTTTATAGAAATTAATCAATTTATGAGAAAAAGCTATATTTATGTGTACTGTTCACATGTACCCCAGTCTCCCTTATAGCTTTGTGTGTTCTACTTTAGTGATGCCTAATATATTTAAGGTTGAAGAAAATCTGAACCATTCAGTATTTTTCTAAAAATCAGATTTTGTGGATTACAACCCTTTATAATGGTGGAAGTTAAGGTATTTGTTATAGTACTCTGGATCGATGCTAAAGGAAGGGGGGGGGGCAGAGGGGACATGTTCCCCGGACACCATAATGAAAGGGCAGCAGTAGAAGTAGACGCCCATCCTAGGGACCAGCTTTCGGCTTATGGCCAGGATGAATTTCTGAGCCGAAGGGGGAGGGGGGGGGGAGAACGAAAAGGCATCAAATATTTTTTTCTTTGGTATCGATCGTTCTCATGTCTGTTTAAAAACCATGATATTGTTAAAATTATCCTATGTAATTCCATAAATTGCTGTAAGTTATCTTAGAACTTTTTTTCTCGTATTTCCTGCAACTTTTTTATAAAAAAAAAAGTATTGCAATATAGAAGGAAAGTGTGGTATTTTTTTTTCAATATACCATATTACATCTTTTGACTTTATAAGTGTTTTTTATTACTAAATTTTCTATTTTGATTTTCTAGAATCTTTGTCACTATTAACCCAAATAAAGGTATCAAAGTTAGTAAATGGACTTAAAGATTTTGAAAGTCATTTTAATTTGGGATGCAACAATCGATAATTTTATTGTTTTATTTATTGTTCTGATTTTTTGCATATTTATTCCTCTTAATTATTTAACCCAATTTTTCTAAGTCTTATTTATTGTCACTGTGTTTATTAGAACTATTTGATGTGATAGAAGTTATCAGCAATCATATATGATTGCTTTTTAAAACTTCATGATTGTTTCTCTGAATACATTTTCAATTTTCACTCTCAAATGCAAAATATTATACAAAGAATTCTATTTGTTACAATGAATGAATTATAGCATTACACTGAAAACTGTAGATTTCTTTTTTAATGTGATCATTATGTATTTTACTTTGTTGATATTTTATATATTAATAAAGAATTATTAATGAATACTTTTGAAGTTTCTGACTTTTTTTTTACTTCCTGATTTTTATGGTTTAAAACTTGACAACACAGCAAAGAAAATTCTTGTATCCAGTTCAATACATTATACATAAACACAAAAAAGACAGTTAACATATTTAAAACTTTTGGTAGCAAGTAATTGTAATTCTGCAGAGTTGATTTTACACCAGAAATCTCCAGGGATTCAGAATGTGTGAAAATGGAAAGCAGTTGATATATATGCACATTTTTTCTCCAATTTAAATATTGCCAAAAAAGTAAAATAGTTAGTTATTGAGTAAATATGTACATAAATACAATCTGTAATGTCTATTTTATCTTTAAGATTAAACCAAAGAACGTCTATAGTAAAATTGATGTTGCATTCCTTTTTCTCTGCATTTTAATTTTAACACATCCAGTTTATCAAAATATTTTGAAAACTAAAACAAAAGGTTTTCCTTAAGAAAAGCATACAGGAAGAGTTAGTTACAAATAATTACTGACATAAATTATCTGTAATCTATTATAGGCCAATAAGTTTCGATCAATAAGGAGAAATGTCAAAATGCCAGTTTGTAATATGAAAAATTCTTTGGAAAATTTCTTAAGTTTATTCAGACTATATTTCGAAGCTTTTAGATAATGGGATGCAGTTTTCAAGTTAATTTAAAATATTTGATACCACTTGGTAATCCTGTCGGCAAAAAATTTTATGCCAAGATTAAATGCCAATAATGGATTACCGTAAATTTCGCATTCACTTGCATTAAACACAATGCACATATTTGTTCCGTCGTCAAGGGATTTTTGATTCGACATTTTTTTTATTTATGTTCTACTAATTTATTTGTACTCTTGTTATATAAAAAAAATTGCATCAATTTGAATAATTTGGATAATAGTTGGACGATTCGTATAATTTGGCGAAATTGCTCGACGGAACCAAAAAGTACGAAATTTTGCAAATTCCAGAAAAAAGCATTTTTAAGAATTCTTTTCTAAATTATTTTGGTTCTCCATCAGCAATGGGCCTAAGGCTGACCTTTTCAGAAATCAGGCCCTGTACAATGTAAATATACAAGGCCTGATTATTATAATTGATATTGTTTGATGTATTTCCTTAATGCTTTAACACATGCAGTCGTTATTTTTGAAATATTTCAACAACTAAAAAAAAAAATTAAGAAAAATACACCGAAAAAGTTAGTCACAAAAAAATGTTAACCGACATAAATACGAAACTAATTATATGTCAATAAGTTTTGATCAGTAAGGTAAAATTTGAAAATATAAATTAGTACAACGGAAACTAATCATGCGTTAATTTGAAATTTCTTTCTGAAATGGAAAATTTTAGTCTGAAAAACAATAGTCTGTTTCTAAACCATAGCGTATCAGTTTCACAGTTGGAGTATTTCAGTTTCCCAATTGGAGTACTTCAGTTTCTCAGTTGGAGTACTTCAGTTTCAAAAGCGGAAACGCTCCAGTTTCGAAAGCGGAAACGCTCCAGTTTCGAAAGCGGAAACGCTCCAGTTTCGGAAGCGGAAACGCTCCAGTTTCGGAAGCGGAAACGCTCCAGTTTCGAAAACGGACAATCTCCAGTCTCAAACGAAACACTTCATTCTTGGAAACGGAAAAGTAATGAAAAAGAATTTCTATGATTTAACGGATCAGATACGGCAACTCTGCTGCCAGCACCTTTTCCTTTTTTTACTGGAGTTTAAGTTTACAGTGTAAAAAAAAAATACATTTGACGGAAAAAATGTTGTGGTAACAGAACTTCCAATCATTATTCATCAACTGAATGAAAGTTTGATAAATATAATAGATGGCCGAATAATATTCCCGTGCATTACTCTGCTTGTCATTTTTTTTTTTTTTGGTATAAACTGTAAAAATATACATGTAGATAGTTACAGCAGCATGTGAATGCAAAGAACTGATAAACAAAGTGGAAGCATCGAAAACATGCCAAATTTTTATAAAGAAAATCACAAATCAATGTATAAATAAAACACTGTGCTAAGATGATCGAATAGTTGGGCCGGATGGTATAGTAAATATAGCCATCTCCACGACGCATGTCCAAGGTAGTTTTGAAAACAAGAGCTGTATTAAAAACAACAATTCGTTATATGACCCAATAGAGTGGTAATGCTATTTTCTTACTAAAAGTTGTCTGTTTTGCTCTAGCTATAGGGAATAAACATATTGTTTTATAGTTTAAATACAGTTGGCAAAAAAAGTATTTGTACACTCTAAAATGTTTAATTTTTAACTAAATAAAAACAGATATATTGACAAAAATAGTTTTAATACAGTCTCTTTACCGCGCGTTTAAAATTATACAACAGAAAATTTCGATAAAGATATAAAATAATTTTCTAATAAGAAAAGTTTAAAAATTTCTTGCAAAAAAAGTATTTGTACATTTCTCCATCCTGATATGTACTGTGTTTTATAGTGTTTATGGTTCAAAGGACTACTAATACAGAAGCTGTTAATAATTTTTAACTTCATATTATATATTTGTCTGACATTTAATTTAATTTGCACTTGAAGTAATTGAGAATAGAACCTAAAACTAAAGAGGCACCTCTAGATATATGAAATCCTAAAATTGAGCATAATAAAAATTGAAACTCACAACAAAAATTTGTAAAAGCTATTAAATTACCATCTACAACTATTGGATGCATAGTGAGAAACTATGAATAAATTAGATGCATCGAAATTCAATGAAAACCAGGACTTCTCAGCAAACTAACAATGAGAGAAAAAGGGAGTGTTGTTAAAAAAGCTTTAAAAAATCCTATGCGTTTGGTTCAAAAATTTGCTAGAGACCTTGCAACATATTCTCGCATCAGAGTAATACCTCAAACAATAAGAAATATTCTTCTCAATGCAGACTTAAAAGGAAGAACATCAAGGAAAAATCCATTCATCAGCTAAACAAATAGGCGAAAACGCATAGTATTCGCTTTCGTATACAGAAGTAAATCATTGGATTTTGGGAAAACAGTAATTTTTTCTGATGAGAGAAAATTCGGAATTTTCTTACCACCAAGCATTCAAAAAAATTGGCGTAAAAATAAAACTGTTCTAGATCCAAAACGTATACTTCAAACTATCAAGCATGGTGGGGGGAATATTATGGTTTTGGGGTGTATAGCTACAAATGGAGCAGGACATTTAAAATTTATTGACAATGAAAGGACAGGTTTAACATACATTTATGTGTCGCGGCATAATTTACTAAACCGTGCTAAGAAATTAGGCGTAGAGGAAGCTTTTCACTTTCTGCAGGATAACGACCAAAGCATAATGCTGTGATTACCGGCACATGGTTACTACAATACTCGAAGACGACTGGCAACTCCTCTAAAATCTCAAGACTAGAATCCAAAAGAAAATTTGTGGATGCTATTGGATGCAAAAATCCGAAAAAAAAAATATGTATCAGTAAAAAAGTTTTAAAGAAGCTCTTATGGTGTCATGGAATAACATTAACCAGACCGCTACAAAAAAGTTGGTACACTGTAAAAAAAAAAAAAAAAATCTGTAAGACTACAAAACTAGTTTTTGTAAAGTTACAGAAATCTGCATGTTTACTAAAATTTTATCTGTAACTAGGTATAATATTTACCACCCATATAGTACAGATACATGAAATGTCAGTTTCACCTGTCAGCCAATCAGAAAGAGCTTCAGTAGTGACGTAATCACTATTTACGAAGCCACAGAGGCGTGAAATGCATCCATCTTGAATCCGGTATTGATAAACATTTCTAGTTACTGAGTAAGTAAAGTTTTATTCTGTATGAGTTATATTTTATTACATTTCCTTTTTGCTTGATTCATAATAAGTAAAAATCAAAACTCACAAAAGACTATTTGATTTTAGTTATTGGCAAGCTAATCTGCCAATTATGTTCTGTTTATTACATATTTATCTTTCGGTGAAGTAACTATTCTTTACATCTGTGTTTAATACATGTGAAATTTCTAATGTTTTATGTAATAAATCAAATTTATCTGCTCTTTTTCTAAAATTTCACTTCCATTTCTTGCCTTCTTCTCCACAATACCAAAATTTAAATTGTTTAAAACTTGCTATAAAAAAATATTACTCAACTGTTTCTTCATAGTGAATAAAATTCATTATTCATTCTTACATCACTTTCATTTCATTAAAACTTCATATGTATTTCGCTTTTAAAATTTTGCTTCCGAATTTTCTTTAAAAACGCTTCAAAACTGTTTGATTTAAAATAACATAAAAAAGTACATTCTGTGTTCTATGTGTTAATTTATTGACGTAAAGAAATATCAATTAAGTCTTACCTGCTCTTCCCCCATCCCTTCTTCAACTAAAAGAACGCATAAAATTACACACAGTATGTCTAAATATCTTTTAAACCCCAGTGGTAGAAGAGGAAAAAGCCTAAATCGGAATTATTTAGAGGAAAGCTGGAAATTATACAAATTCATTTAGTTTAGGTCTAGGATGAATGTATTAAGTTTTCCACCCTCTTGCTAGGCTGCATTAAGAAATATGCACAAATTTATAATTGGAAAATACAATTTTTTTAATTACCATAAAAATATAGCTATTAAAAAAAACCTAATGAAAAATACTGTCAATGCAAATGTTGTAGAACTTAAAATTATAAATAAAACGATAACCTATATTTAAGATTGTTGTTGAATTTTCCATAATTTTACTTCAAAGTATTAGCTAAATCGCTAAACAAGAACTTGAAACGCGAAAAGACAAGGTTATCAGTTTACTGTGCTTGTTATTATGTACATGCAACTTTTTTTAGTTATTGATGCAGTATTTAGAATGGATATTTTTGAGAATTATGGCTTAATCTCTTCATTGCGGATTATAGCCCAGTGGTGGGGTATACAAGAAAGGCCAAAAGTCTGGTTTAATTCCAAGAAATCTGGAATTTTTTTTAATCCTATCGACATAGATTAGAAATTAATGTACCAAGTTTCCTCCTTTTGCAGGTGAGCTTTAGCCACTACAAACAAATTAACTTTAAAAAGTGCATATTTTCATAATTTTTAGAATATTTCAAAAATGACTCGTAAATGATGGGAAATATTGCTTATTACTTCCGATATTGTATTTAAAATATGTATAGCAATTAATATGATGCATACAGAGTGAACAACAATGCGTATGTAATAAAATTAAGGATATTGAAAATAAAGAGCAACGATAGGGGGAAGCGGGGTAGAGCGACCAACTGGGTGTGTATGACTTTTTTCTAGAGGAATTCAAGGTCAAATAATAGCACGATTATAAATTTCGATATTTGCGTAAAGGACAAAGATGGTAATAATAAAATGATTTTTGATAAGTATACAAGAATCTTCAGTTAAATTCATAAAAGTTTCAAATCTTACAAACATTGAAAAAAAAAAGTATTAAGTCTTTACGTAAAAAATCTTTCACATTAAACTATGGTTTAAGGTTGGCGGTGTTCGCTGCGAAATGAAATGGAAAACAGCTACCATTTATGCAACACTATCTCGAAAACTACTAAATAATAATTCTCAAAATAGACAAATTCCTATCATAATTACAAAAACATCGTGAAGGCCTCAAGAATTAAAATGTATCTGTACACGTATGTAACAAATGTAGAAAGGATGAATGGGTAACTTGATGTCTCCTTGTTCCCAGCTTTGGATTAGCGGTTAAGGCAAAATTTTGAAATAGAATTGCGGCAAAATTATGAACATGGGCATTCATTTTATTGCAAATTTCAAACTTTAAGACATTTGAATTGTCAATGGTTTTTACAGCATTACTCGTTTTGAGATATTTACATAATTTAAAAAAATGTATTTTCTAACGTAAATTTAGAACATGGGGGGGGGGGGTGAGGATCTATGTTAATTCTAGATCTAAGCTGGAGGGATTAAGACAATTTCATGTTTCCCATAATTAATTTTGAGTTGAACCTCCTGACCACTGCGGTTAAACTTTGAAAGAGAATTGTGGCATTAATGTTCAGCAATAATATTAAATGTAAGTGGTCATTTTACTGAGAATTTTAAAACTTTACAACATCTATATTGACAATGTTATTAAAAGTTAATTCTTTTGAGATATTTTTATGATATTAAAAAAAAAAACAGTTTTACTGTACATCTATATCTTTTTTTTTTTATTCTCACCTAGTAGGGGAGTAAAATTAAATATATTCATTGTAGATCTAAGCTGAAGGGATTAAACCAATTTCCTTCTTTCCCCTAATAACGAACTCTACAAACTAATCACTGGGACATTAGTATTTTACTTATTTCTAATTTTTAACTAATGAAAATATGTCATCTAATACTCCCCCTTTCAACAACAACAAAAAAAAAATCGTGATCTGTTACTTTATTGTAACAATAAGTAATAGATCATATAGCTTTACCCCTCCTCTCACCGAAAATGACGTTATCTCTTCCCCTCTCTCCTTAAAAGCATACAAAGTTTAGTTTTTTACAGTGATTAATTTTCCTTTTTTGCACAATTTGTAAGTCTTCAGTAAGTTAAATATTCAACCTTTTGGAAATTCCTCCCTCCCCTCTTTCAATAAAAAAAAGAAAATATGGTTATCTTTGTCGCCATGCTTACTTTTAAAATTATAAATCTTTAAATGTCTATTTTCTTCCTGCTGTATTTGTTATTTTATTATGACAGCAATTAACCACCTTAAATCTTCTTTAAGTCTCTCAACCTAAGATTTTATTACTTAGTAAGGGAGAGTGGGTGTAAAGGAGAGTGGAGTGGAATGGGAAGGAGATTTTTATGTTTATGTTTCATTTATAAATATTTCACCAGTCACGTATTAGATTAAGGAAAAGCATCCCCAATGTTTAGTTGAATAAAGTAGCTAATTTGCACAAACTTGCAATTGTAAAAAGAAAGATTATTTCAAGAACCAAAAGTATATTTGCTTTATAATTTTTAATGCTTTCTGTATATTAATGACTTGTTTATGTATATACGTAATTGTTTTCCTATTTATAGATAATTATACTACATATCATCCATAATTTAAACTATGTCTAAAAGCAGCATTTCTGTCTATACAAGAAGTTCGACGTAGAGTATAGGGAGGAATGGGACATGCCAGCAAATGAAGAATTAGGACAAGTCCAATTTCTTTACTTTTTTTTCTCTTAGTTACAATTTCATTATAATTATAAAATCGTTTTGAAAATTATGTTTCTATAATGTTCAAAAACATTAAAAATGTTTCATTTTTCATTTTATAAATCGAAATTTAGGTTTTTGTGACAAATTTGATTTTCTCATCTTTAAAAGTTGTCTCATTCCTCCCCACTCTCCCTTAATTTTTTTTTATACACTATCTACCAAAAAGTATTTGTACACTTTCAGTTTTTGACATTTTGTCAAATATTTAAAAATATACTGGTCGGATTCTTCTGGAACTTCAGAAATATAAAGATTATGTTTCACTTTATATTTATTTACATTCATTTGTTAAGCGGGTAATTAGGGGGCCAGCAAAAAAACAAAGAATAATAGAAATATTTGGGATCGCCCTGTACATGAAAATGCACGAAACGACTTATCGCTTTAGAATACAAATATATGAATACAGTAGAATATGTACACTAATTTTTGTGAGAATAGCATGTATATTTATGGCGATAGAGCGATTTTTTTGAAAAATTCAAAAAATTCTGGTATGTTTTTTGTTCATATCATGCTGGGTTTTTGACCAAATGTAACGCAAATTTCAGAAAAATTGACAAAATGTAGTAGAAAAAATGTAGCGCAATTGGAATATAAATATATTAAATATTTTATGAAATATGAGTAGTTGTATAAAATAATTTTTATCTGCGCATGCGCGAACTAGAAAAACATTTTTTTACATCATTTAATAGTCAATTCTATGGAGTGACTTATAAAAAAAATCCAATCAAATATCGTGAAAATTCAAAAAGATATCATTATTTTAGTGAGATGTTTTTACTCTGCTCTCTAAAAACGGCTGAATCTTAAGGGATTCTCCACAAATTGACATTTTTTAATAACTGACTTTAAAAAAAAACTAGTATTGAATTAATACAATATCTAATACAATATTGCTGCTAATAAGTACTTGACAATTGTCATAGAAAAGAAAAAGCTTTATTCGCAGTCAGGGCCAAAACTAAGAGAGGGGGGGGGGGGGAGAAGGGCATGTGCTCCGGGCGCTAGGATGAAAGTGTTCCAAATGTATCTTTCGTTTGGCGATTTTTTTTCATGGCTATGTTTAGCATAATATTGTTAAAATTATTATATCTGGGCTATGCTAAAGCATAAAAAAATCTAATGATGATGGCTTAAGGTCCCTGCCCCTAACCACGAAGATGCTCACGAGCTAATGCTATTCCTATGGGGATGCATTTTTCTAACTCTTTTGCATTTGGACATTTTTAAATAATATGTTTTGCATTGAATAGCGGAAGTCCTTTTCAAGATCGCTCCGTGATTACTTTTTCAATTTTGGCGTAGATATTTTTATAATGTTTCTTTTACTTCCAAAAGCGGTTCTGAAAGTGAAACTAACTTTATAAAAAATATCTATGACTCAAATCGAAAAAGTAGTCAAGGAGCGATTTTGAGAGAGACTTCCGCTATCCAATGCAAAAAGAAAAAAAAAATTGAAAATTTTAAAATGCGAAAGAGTTATTAGAAAAATACCTCCCCACAGGAATAGCATTAGCTCAGCAGTGTCTTCGCGGGCAGGGACAAGGGCCTTAAAGATCCTGTTGAAAGAATTTTTTTGATTCGGTTTAAAGTATCAAATTGGAGTATTTTAATAAAGCAGAATACGTTAATTTATATTACATATTTTAAGTTTTAAAATAAGTCGGCTATAAATAAATTGGAGAAATTTTCTTTGTAAATATGCTTTGCGAAGGAGGGGGAAAGGGGTACCTTCAAAATCCACGTTTGCCTCGGGAAAAAAAGACTGCTTTGGCCCTGTTCACATTTAATAATTTGTAGATCCTACTCGAGAGGCAATTACAGCTGCGACTCTCCTGGGCATGCTCTCAACTAGTCCTTGTATTACATTTAATGGTATTTTATTCCACTCTGTTTGCACAAGGCAGGTAAGCTCTTTTACTGATTTTGGGCATGTGTCACCCGCCTTAATTCGACGATCCAACTCGTCCCAGAGGTTCTCTATTGGGTTCAGGTCTGGGCTCTGGGCAGGCCACTCGAGTCGATGCACTCCATTATCAGCATACCAATCCATGCTGGACCTCGCTACATGGCAGCTTGCGTTGTCATCCTGGAAATAACATGGGTCCAATCCATAGTATTGCCACAACGTAGGAAGTACACTGTTGTCCAGTATGTTACAGTAGGCATCGGCATTGAGCTTACCATGAATTGGGACCAAGGGTCCTAGTCCGAACCAGGAAAAACAACCCCAGAACATAATTCCCCCTCCGCCAAATTTAACTGTGGGCACAATACATTCTGGTAGGAGGCGTTCTCCAAGCAGACGCCAGACCCAGACCCTACCATCAGAACGGTAGAGGGTGAACCTTGATTCATCACTCCAGAGAACCTGTTTCCATTGCTGTACAGTCCGTTGCTGGCGTGTTTTGCACCAACTTAACCGAGCTGAGCGGTTGGACTTGGTGATTAAAGGCTTATGGGCGGTAGCACGGCCATAAAATTTAAGCAGATGAGCTTCCTTACGGATGGTATTCATGGAAACAACACATCCTGAAGCTTGTTGAAATTCTTGGCGTATGTGTAACATTGGTTGGTTGCGGTTCTTCCGAATTTCTCTAGACAGAACCCGTCGGTCTCTATCTCCCAGTTTCGTCGGTCTGCCTACTCTGGCCACATTCTGACAATCACCATTCAGCTTCCATTTTCTAATCACATAAGCCACAGTCGTTTTGGGGTAATTAAGCTCGCTAGATATGTCGATTAAAGATTGGCCATTTCGGTGGTACCCGATGATCACACCTTTCTCAAAATCAAACAGCTCTGTTCTTCTTGGCATCATGCATGCGATTGATGTCAGTGTTGTTTTCGACACCACATTTAACAGTGGAGAACTTGACGTATTTCAGGATCGCAGATATCGGCATTTGCATAAGAGCCATTATCAATTATGTATCAATGGGTAGATTTGACACAAATGCTTCGATTTTTTATAATTATTTTTATCCTGAAATAGGTTCGTTCTGGTAATTATTTAAGAAAAGAAGTAAATCACCAGTAAAAAACGTAAATGGAGATTTGGCAATTTGCGTAAAATCTGACGTCATTCAACTGCTTTCAGAGACCAATTGAAAATCAGTTCACTCCTATCCACAATAACTATCTGAATTTCCACGAAATACGATCGGATTTTTTTATGGGTAGCTCCATAGAGTTGAATATTAAATTATGTAAAATGATAAATTCTATCGTTCACGCATACGCTGATTAAAAAATATTTCATACAAATACTCTTTTTTTAGAAAACTTTTAATATATTTATATTTCAATAGCACCTTATTCTTTCTACTACATTTTGCGAATTTTTCTGAATGTGGCTTTATATTTGGTTGAAAATATTGCATGACATAGAACATTTTAGAAAATATTTAATGTATTTATATTTCAATGAATTTTGGTGAACTCCCCCCCCCCCTCCCTTTTCTTCTTTGCAAAGCATCTGCAAAAGTATTTGCAAAGAAAAATTTTCTAATTTATTAATAGCCGACTTATTTTAAAACTTAAAATATGTAATATTGATTAAAGTAGTCTGCTTTGTTTAAAAAAAATGATACCTTAAAATCGTGAAACCGAATCAAAACGAAAAAAAAAATCTGCTTTATGCGGGATCTTTATGCCATCATCATTAGATTCTTCTATGCTTTGGTATAGGAGAAATGCTTTGAATGGGGCGATTTTGACAATATCATGCTAAACATAGACATGGAAAAAATCGCCAAACAAAATGTACATTTGGGACACTTTCATCCTAGCGCCCGGGGCACATGCCCTTTTCCCCCAACCCTCTCTTAGTTTTGGCCCTGAATGTGAATAAAGCTCTTTTTCTTTTCTATCACAATTGTCAAGTACTTATTAGCAGCAATATTGTATTATTTCAATACTAGTTTTTTTTTAAAGTCAGTTATTAAAAAATGTCAATTTGTGGAGAATCCCTTAAGATTCAGCCGTTTTTAGAGAGCAGGGTAAAAACATCTCACTAAAATAATGATATCTTTTTGAATTTTCACGATATTTGATTGGATTTTTTTTATAAGTCACTCCATAGAATTGACTATTAAATGATGTAAAAAAAATGTTTTTCTAGTTCGCGCATGCGCAGATAAAAATTATTTTATACAACTACTCATATTTCATAAAATATTTAATATATTTATATTCCAATTGCGCTACATTTTTTCTACTGCATTTTGCCAATTTTTCTGAAATTTGCGTTAAATTTGGTCAAAAACCCAGCATGATATAAACAAAAAACATACCAGAATTTTTTGAATTTTTCAAAAAAATCGCTCTATCGCCATAAATATACATGCTATTCTCACAAAAATTATTGTACATATTCTACTGTATTCATATATTTGTATTCTAAAGCGATAAGTCGTTTCGTGCATTTTCATGTACAGGGCGATCCCAAATATTTCTATTATTCTTTGTTTTTTTGCCGGCCCCCTAATTACCCGCTTAACAAATGAATGTAAATAAATATAAAGTGAAACATAATCTTTATATTTCTGAAGTTCCAGAAGAATCCGACCAGTATATTTTTAAATATTTGACAAAATGTCAAAAACTGAAAGTGTACAAATACTTTTTGGTAGATAGTGTATTCAGGTAATTTCAGAGCTTTAAGCAAGTAATTCAATTGCATGTCTGTTAATTTAATTATTTATAGAGGAAGTTTTATTTTTATGTAAAATTAGAAAAAAAGAACTCTTTATGTTTTAACAGCAAACAAATTAATCTTTGCGGTTAAAAAAATATAACGTTATCATTTTTTTGGCGGGGGGGGGGGTGTTATTTGACATCAATATCATGTCTTATCATCAATTTTTTCTCTTTTTATTTGTAACACGGTCTTTGGTACAAAATAGCATGTTATCTTTTTAGCTTGTTATTTATTTTTATGAAAATACAAAGTTATTAAAATAACTGAATTATTATAAAATTATTTAATTCTAAAATATAGTATACCCGAACGTTTAAGACTTCTATTTTTCTTCATATGTGTATGAATATGTAATCACAGTTCGAGAATCCGTATGAAAAATGTACTTGAAATGAAGCTGTGTTTGCTAATAAAGAAAAAGAATGTTGTCCTTCTTTTGCTGATATGAATTTCTATTTGCCCCTCACCCCTCTCCCCTCTCTGTTCGGTGCACGTACAACAGTTCTTTATTATTGTTGCGAAGTGATCTGCGTTCACCAGTGTATTTGAAAGAGTTAAAATTCATATTTTTAATAATCAACTGCACTATCATTTATAGCATTTGAACTTTTAAAGCATATATTTTGTTTATCGGAAATTTAAAAATAGCATCTTGTAGTAAGTTGCTTAGGGAGTAAAAAGATTTTGGAGAAATAGTTTGAGGTTTTTTTTTTTTTTTTTCAAACGGCTTACTGTGGGGACTTGTAGATATCAGAAATTTAATATCAGAATATATAAACATGTTAAAATTGGTACAGATGATATATTGTGACAAATGTCTTAAACTGTATGGGGATAGAAAAATTGCCAATTTTAAAAGATAAATGCATAGCAGATATTTATGTACAAATAGATGCAAAAAGCATCTAATCATTTTTTAAATACTATTTGCTCCTGAAGCATCTTTTAAATCTGTGTGTATTTTTACTTAATAGAAGTATTTTTAAGCATGCACTAAAAATCAATTTAAAACCATAGATTATAAAACACTTTCCAAGACATTCAGAATTGTATCTAAAATTTCCACCGCTTAAAAAGGTTAAGTATGATGGCTAAGTAAGCATTTTTATAAAACACGTAACGCATTTGAAAACTTAATTTTAAAAATTATTATCAGTTATCGGAAAAATATCCGAATTACTTTGTAGAACACTGTATATAATCTATAGATTTGTATGTACACTACATGGCCAAAGATGACCGGTCACTTGCGATTTTAGACATTTTGATAAATATCTAGTAAAATACATGAGGAATTATCTTGAAACTCTAAATGTGTAAATATAATGGTAAAAGTCATACATTTCAATGAAGATTTTTTTCCCAAAACTCCAAAGGGGGCCGTCAACAAATTAAAAAAATGTTTTAGATAACCCTGTCAAAACTAATGTAGCAAAATCGTTCGAACTGCATATTATGATTAAGTGGGTTATTCTAATAAACTGTGTTTATTTTTATGTGGATAGCATGTATACTCGTAGAAAAATTAAGGTTTTTATAAAAACAGTCCTAAATTTTTCCAAGTTTTGACGGATTCTATCAACTAATTTTGAAATAGTTGTAAAATTCGATACTAAGATGAATATTGGTTTTTCTATAATAATATTCATTATAAATTTTATTTAATTTTATTTAATTTATGTTAACATTTATTTTTTCTGTTTAGATGCATGAAGAAAGTGAAGTATATCTTAAAAACAATGTGAGCCTGCTTGAGGGCGAAATTTGAGGAAAAAGCTCTATTATTAATCAGAAAAATCTCGTGAACATCATTCTTGCGCTTTAATATATTCTGCAGCACTGAAGTTTTCCAGTAGTTTTATTGTAATGGGGTCATTCCACATGAATTCAACCAATGGGTGTTGCATCATAGTCACAGATTTTTTATTTTATTTTATCATAGATAGACATAGTAGTGAAACCCTCAAATCTGAAATTTAAAAGTAATTTTCACAATATTGGCCGAGATATGGCCATTTGAAAACTGGCCATTTTTACGAAATGGCGGCCATCTTGGAATTGTATCACTGTCTAAATATGGCCATAACTTGACAACTAATGGCTCAAAGTTTATATATCTGGTACCAATTTGAAGCTATTTGTACAAAGAATGAATATTTTACATCAAAACAATAATAAATTTTCATTTTTTTACTTTTTATTATGTGCAAAGTGAAAATTTCACCCCAAAAAAGGGCAGATTGTAATGGCTCATAAAAAAAATGAATCATCATGAATTTTTCTGAAACTTGGTAAAAACGTTGCTCCATCTGTGTGCTTTAAATAAAAAAAATTGGAAAGGTAAAATTTGTTGTTTTAAAATAAATGGTTTTTTACAGATAAGGTGTCATTAACCAAATAATGATATTTTTAGAATCTGTGAGCATTCCTGATTCAAAAAATAATGGTTAAAATAAAATTTTCTAACATCTAAATTAATGTAAAAGTATAATCAAAACCTAATTTGTACTAATTTTGTAGAAATCTGCCTCCAGCCCCCCTCCCCCCCACCCCCCCCCCAAAAAAATTAGACAATTCAAAAAATTTTACACTGAAAAAGATAAGATAATAATTAAGGAATATAATGTATAATTATAAAATACCTATAAATGCAATGCATACATATGGTGATTTACTTCACATATAGGGGCAAGTGGGGTAGAATGGGACAGTAGGTTTTTCTCTTTATGTATCATTCTAAATATTTCATCAATCACATATTAGATGAAGTAATGGTACCCCAATCTTCAGTTGAAAAAAGTAGCTAATTTACACAAGCGTGCAATTATATAAAGAAAAAGATTATTTCAAGAATCAAAACATGAATTCAAAATTTAAATTTTGAATTCAAAACATGATGTAAAAATTTCATTATGTTTCTATAAGCTGATGTAATATTGCATCATGTTCTATATAAGCTGATGCAATTTAAAGAAAAGATTGCTACTGTACCTTCATCTGCTTCTTAATTGGCTATAATCAAAGTATGATGCTATCTTGCATCATGTTCTATATGAGCTGATGCAATTTAAAGAAAAGATTGCTGCTTTACTTCATCTGCTTCTTAATTGGCTATAATTAAAGTATGATGTAATCTTGCATCATAATGTCCAAGAAACTTGAGTAATTCCTTTTAAATACCATATACCACTTCTAAAGTTTTCAATGAAGTGTATTTAGACATACAATAATTATTTTGTACTTATTATACAGTGGAGATGGAGTGTTTTGTATGTAAAAAACTCAATGTTTCTCTGAGTACTGATGTTATTTCTGTTCTTCAATTATCCCCACGGGATTTACATTTATTAAAAAAAAGGTTACATTATATAATCCCAGATGAAAAAAGTTTTTTGCATGCGAATATATGCAAGGTTCACAAGGATAAATTTCTAAAATTTTATAGTTTAAATCAGAGACAGTGTTGTGATCCATTTAATAAACATCCAAATAGTAACAGAGCAAAATCACTGAAAACAATTTCTTTAGATATGTCTATGACAAATCCAGACATCCTCATTCCAGGAAAAAAATTATGTACTTCCTGCTATTCATCAATAAATAAGATGATTTCTATTGTTGACATGAAAAGCATCTCTGATCCAGAATTTAGTGAACCCACAGTAGTAATGGAATAATTAAACAAAAGCTGTGAAATGTTAGAGTTATCGCCAATAAAAATGAATAGGCGTAGCTCAAAGAGGAAACTCTGTTATTTGCAGACAAAAGTTACAAAAATCAGCAAGTGTATTGAAACTAAAGCAGCTACAGTATTAGGTTTTGAAACCATCAGTAAGCCTCAAAATATTAAAGACATGACTTGCCCCGACTGTACATCTATGATGGAACGATTATTGAAGAAGTTTACAAATGCATCTTTTAAAGAAAAGCTTCAAATTTTGACACTAGTTCCAGATTCATGGACAATCCAGCAAACAATGATTTATTTTAATACCACACAATATTTTGTAAAAAAGGCAAGAAAGCTTAAAACAGCTGAAGGGGTGTTATCAATGCCTAGTGAAAGAAAAAGTGTTAAATTGAGTCCAGACATTATAGAAAAAGTTATTAATTTTTATTATGATGATAGTAACAGCCGCATGTGTCCCGGAAAAAAAGATTTCATATCTATCCCAACTGAAAATGGAAGAATATTAAAACAAAAGAGATTGATTTTGCACAATTTAAAGGATCTATATATTGCATTTAAGGAACAACATAACTTAAAAGTTGGACTGTCTAAGTTTTGCTCTCTACGTCCAAGAGAATGTGTTACTGTTGGAAGCAAAGGCATTCATTCTGTCTGTGTGTGCGTATACCATCAAAATGTTAAACTCATGCTTCATGCTATTCATATTAATGACTACATAGCACTATTACAGAAACTTGTTTGTTGCATTGAATCTGAAAAATGTATGTTGCACAGGTGTGATAAATGTCCATCTCCAGACATTTTAAAGAAAGATTTAATGCTTTTAGACGAATTGGAAATGAGCAATGAAGTTATTTATAAACAATGGGTTAAGACTGATGGTGCAGAATTAAAAATAGTGATTGCATCAGTTGATGAATTTGTTGAGGATTTAATTACAAAACTCCATGATTTATGTACACACCATTTTTTTGCAAAATCTCAAAGTTTATATTTCAAGAAAGCAAAGGAGAATTTGAAAAAAGGTAATGCTGTTATTTCAGCAGATTTTTCTGAGAACTATACTTGTATTGTGCAAGATGCTATCCAAAATATTCACTGGAAAAAAGAACAGGTTACAGTTCATCCCTTTCTAGCCTATATAAAGAACAATAACACTGATATTGTAAAATCTATTCCTATGTGTGTAATAAGTGATCATTTGGTTCATGACACTACAACATTTTGGTCTTTCCAAAAAGTAGTTGTTAAGTATTTGATTAAAAAATTTCCAGAGATTAAATACATACAATATTTTAGTGACGGATCATCGGCTCAATACAAAAATTATAAAAATTTTACTAATCTCTGTCATCATGAAAAAGACCATGGAGTGAAAGCTGAATGGCATTTTTTGCCTCATGCCATGGAAAAGGAGCTTGTGATGGTATAGGTGGCACTATAAAGCTCTTGGCTACCAAAGCAAGTCTTCAGCGACCATTTAAAGATGGTATATTAAATGCATTTGATCTCTATAATTTCGCAAAAGAATCTGTTAAAGGAATTGAAAGTTTTTTTGTAACAAAATCTGAAATTGAAACCGCAAACAGTCAATTAGCAGGTAGGTATGCAAAAGCAGATACAATCATAGGAACAAGACTGAATCACTGCTTTGTACTAATCAATGATTGCCAAATACTGGTTTCCAGGGTGTCAGACAGTTCATCAACAAAATTTATTGCTACTTTGGGAATCAGTGAAATTGTCAGACCATTGACATTTAAAAGTGAACAATATGTTGCATGTGTATATGGGATAAATTGGTGGATTGTGAAAATTTTAGATTACTGTGAAGAACTGAACGACTATAAAATTATGTTCATGCATCCTAATGGCCCCAATTCTTCATATTCATGGCCAAAATCCTCAGATGTTTGTTGGATTCCGTATGAACAAATAATAAAAGAAGTGTCTATTCCTTTAACTGCTACAGGAAGAACATATACTGTTCCACCAGAGGAAACTCGAACAATTCAAGCATTATTTTTAAACTTTAAAACTAATTAAATCCATTTTAGCTTAAATCTGAAGAAAAAACTGCTATATTATAAAGTTATATGCATGTAAGTAAATATTTTCTTCTTATTTTGTCTAGATTTGTTCCATGTGTAATTTTAAACTTTGGCTTATTTCTCATCATATTCAATGTTTTGCCCTGGATTTGTATTATATTATTGTTATTTATTTTTTTGTCTCATCATATCTAGATTTTTGTTCATATAAATTTTAATTCAGTGTGAACAAAAAATAACAAATGTCAACTCAATTAACTCATTTATATATATTTATTGTATTTAAATTACACAATTGAATAATTTAACTCTGTAATTTACAGCTAGTATTTTTCCAACATTTCTGGAGAAAATATTATGTGCCTTTTTTTTCATGCATTCCATAGTAAGTTATTTAAAATATTTATGTAAATATGTTTTGAGAATTATATTATCATATTTTGAATGAAATGAAATAAAAAGTACTGTAAAAATAAATATTTAGTGTAAATAACTGCAAATTGATATTTCTTTATTGAATTATATAATATAAACACAATACTTTAATTTAGATGCTAGAAAATTTCATTTTAACCAATATTTCTTAAATTAAGAATACTTACAGATTTTAAAATAATCATTATTTGGGTCAATGACATCTTATATGTAGAAAACCATTTTTAAAACAACAAATTTTACCTCTCTAATTTTACAGTATAATATTCCATATATAGAGAAACTGTTACATCTATGCATAATCAAATCATTATACAGAAAGCGTAAAAAGTATATGAACTAATTTACTTTTCATTTTTGAAATAATCTTTTTCTTTATATAATTGCAAGCTTATGTAAATCAGCTACTTTTTTCAACTGAAGATTGGGATACCATTACTTCACTTAATGTGTGATTGATGAAATATTTAGAATGATACTTAAAGAGAAAAACCTACTGTCCCATTCCACCCCACTCGCCCCTATATGTGAAGTAAATTATCATATATATATGCACTGCATTTATAGGTATTTTATAATTATACATTATATTCCTTAATTATTTTTTTATCTTTTTCAGTGTAAAATTTTTTGAATTGTCTAATTTTTTTTTGGGGGGGGGAGGGGGGCTGGGGGCAGATTTCTACAAAATTAGTACAAATGAGGTTTTGATTATACTTTTACATTAATTTAGATGTTAGAAAATTTTATTTTAACCATTATTTTTTGAATCAGGAATGCTTACAGATTCTAAAAATATCATTATTTGGTTAATGACACCTTATGTGTAAAAAACCATTTATTTTAAAACAACAAATTTTACCTTTCCAATTTTTTTTTATTTAAAGCACACAGATGGAGCAACGTTTTTACCAAGTTTCAGAAAAATTCATGATGATTCATTTTTTTTATGAGCCATTACAATCTGCCCTTTTTTGCGGTGAAATTTTCACTTTGCACATAATAAAAGTAAAAAAATGAAAATTTATTATTGTTTTGATGTGCAGTATTCATTCCTTGTACAAATAGCTTCAAATTGGTACCAGATATATAAAATTTGAGCCATTAGGTGTCAAGTTATGGCTATATTTAGACAGTGATACAATTCCAAGATGGCCGCCATTTCGTAAAAATGGCCAGTTTTCAAATGGCCATATCTCGGCCAATATTGTGAAAATTACTTTTAAATTTCAGATTTGAGGGTTTCACTACTATGTCTATCTATGATAAAATTAAAAAAAAAATCTGTGACTATGATGCAACACCCATTGGTTGAATTCATGTGGAATGACCCAATGAACATTTTAACAATCATTTTCTAATAGTGTTTTAACATATATATATACATATGAGTTTGATTATTGTTATTTAGACAAAACATGACTTCAAAAATATAAATTATGAAATCCATAGGCATTTGTATAAATACTAATTATGTAATACTTGCAAAATGTGAGTTGTATAAAAAATATGCTTTTTTATTGCCATGAATTAAATAAATAGTTATTTAATAAATTTACTCATATTTCATTGTATTTTGTTATTTATTCATATTGCATTTATTGGTTGTACTGATATGGATATTATATTTATATCAAATGACAGCTTATAATATTTTCCAAAGAAATATACATTTCTTTTTGTTCCCATTTTAGTTTCCATAAACTTTCTACTTTTATAAAATTGCTTAGTTGTACTGATTATAACATACTGATAAACACTAAAAAGTTCGAAACCTGCCCACAATTACTGTTGATGTATCAAAGATGTATTTTTTCCATACATATGTTAAGGTGTATATCAACTCTCATATATGTAACTATTTTGAGTTAAAGATTCTAATTGCAAAGGAATGTTAACCACATAATAATTCTACTAAATTCATACATATTTGATCCATTCTTCCGGATCTTTAAGCTAGGTTAGTTTTAAATTCGTGGTCTTGTCAATAATTACATTTTTCCTCTTTAATATTTCAATTTGAAACAAAACTCTCAAGCAAATAAAGTATTAAAGACATATGTAAAATATGTAATGTATTAAGTGTAGGCGGTGCAATAAATATATGAAGAATAAGTCGTGGAAAAAGATCACCCACCCCCCTCACAAAAAGGGGGAGGAGAAAGATTCTAATAATTAGTTATAACTTCACTGCATATTCACCTGAAATAAGAATAAGATGTAAAAAAATAAATAATGCGACATTCAGGTAAATACATAAATTTTTTTGCAGATTTCCTATCTGTTTTTGTGCCATTGAATCGGTTATTATGTAGTGTTCAAATAATGTTCTTACGACCATAGCACCGTACAAAACTTCTTTAAAAAAATATATAAGATTATATTTTTTTTTTCTAGTTTAGTTTAGTAGCATATTTACATAAAATGAACAGATAGTATTTTCTCACAATATAAAAGTTTTTAAATCATGTATTGGATTCGATGAGGCACAGTGCTTAATTGTGTATATATATATATATACCGGGTGTCCCAAAAATGACTGATGGATTTTAAAATTCAATAACTTGCAAACAGTGACAGCTATTAAAAAAATTTTTGCAGGAGGGCAATGTATAATGTCAGGAGTTTTTTTACCGCAATTCTTGATTTTAGTTCGAATTTCAAACAACAGATGGCGCTGATGGCGGTTGGCGGCCAGTCGACGCCGAAACTTACTTCATTCAGCTTTGACACAAAAGAAAGAGATTAACGCTATGGAGTACGTCTCATTCGACAGTACAGTCTTGCTCTCAGGCCCCGATTCTGGACTCATTCGATATGATTTTAATGGAATGCGTTGTTGCCAGGGAAATAGCAGATTGTTCGATAGTGGAATACAGCGTTCAGAAGTGGGCATAAATTTCGCAAGCAGTATTTGAGTTTGCAGAAGATTTTCGTTTAGGAAGTTTTATTTTCCCGGATTAAATTACTTTTTTATGGCACGATTTAAAGAATATTTTATGCATCATATTTTAAAACTAAAAGAGATTTTTTTTCAATTTGATGATTTTTGTTATATTCTTAAGAAATTTTAGATTTTTTAAGAAAATTCGTCAGTAGATTTTTATGAATGTTCAAAATATAATCATGAAAACTGTTGATAGTACATTATTGTATAAAATAACTACCAAAAACAAATATTATAAGTTGCCTTGTTTAGCCCTTTTCAAAAGGATTAGTCTATCGTTGCATTAAAATATTAAAAAATAAAATAAATATTAGTTAATTAAAATTTATTTTCCCGGATTAAATTACTTTTTATGGCATGATATAAGGAATATTTTAAGCACCGTATTTTAAAACTACACTGATAAAAATTTGAAACCTTTGCTGCATCGTCACTCCTCCACTTTTATAGAAAGAGATCACTGTATTATGGAGCATTCTCATTGGTCAAAATAGAGATATTCTATAATAGCAGTGGAGTGATGATGCAGCAAAAGTTTCCAATTTTTAACAGTGTAGGTGGAGATATCTTGCTACAATCTTGCTCTTACACTATAAAAATCTGCTGCATTTTGTTGTATACGCACACTTCTTGTATAAAAACGGTTACTTGATTGAATTAAGAAGCATTGTTATTGGTTGGAAAAGAGATATTATATACAAGCGGCGGAGTGCGTATGAAGCAAAATGCAGCAGATTTTTAACACTGTGGGGCCTGATTCTGAACTCAACTCATTCGATATGATTTCAATTGAATGTGTTGTTGTCATGGAAATAACAAATTCTTCTATAGAAAAATACAATATTCAAAATTGAGCATGAATATAACAATCTAAATCGATCTAAAATTTCTTAGAATACAACAAAAATTATCAAATTAAAGAAATCTCTTTATCTAGTTTTAAAATATGATGCATAAAATCTTTTTTAAATCGTGCCATAAACAGTAATTTAATGCGGTAAAATAAAACTTCTTAAACGAAAATTTTCTGCAAACCCGAATATTGCTTGCGAAATTTAAGCCCACTTCTTAACGTTGTATTCCACTATCGAACAATCTGTTATTTCCATGGAAACAACGCATTCCATTGAAATCATATCGAATGAGTTCAGAATCGGGCCCCACAGTGTTAAAATCTTCTGCATTTTGCTTCATACGCACTCCGCCGCTTGTATATATCTTTTTTCCGACCAATAACAATGCTTCATAATACAATCAAGTAACTGTTTCTATACAAGAAGTGTGCGTATACAACAAAATGCAGCAGATTTTTATAATGTAAGAGCAAGATTGTAGCAAGATATCTTCACCTACACTGTTAAAAATTGGAAACTTTTGTTTCATCGTCGCTCCACTGCTATTATAGAATGTCTCTATTTTGAGAAATGAGAATGCTCCATAATACAGTGAAGTAATCTCTTTCTATAAAAGTGGAGGAGTGACTATGCAGCAAAGGTTTAAAATTTTTAACAGTGTAGTTTTAAAATACGGTCCTAAAAGATTCCTTAAATCATGCCATAAAAATTAATTTAATCCGGGAAAAAAATTTTAATTCACATTTATTTTATTTTTTTCTATTTTAATGCAACGATAGACTAATCCTATTGAAAAGGGCTAAACAAGGCAACTTATAACATTTGTTTTTGGTAGTTATTTTACACAGTAATGTACTATTAACAGTTTTTATGTTTATTTTTTGAACATTCATAAAAATCTACTGACGAATTTTCTTAAAAGATCTAAAATTTCTTAAGAATATAACAAAAATCATCAAATTGAAAAAAATCTCTTTATCTAGTTTTAAAATATGATGCATAAAATATTCTTTAAATCGTGCCATAAAAAAGTAATTTAATCCGGGAAAATAAAACTTCCTAAACGAAAATCTTCTGCAAACTCAAATACTTCTTGCGAAATTTATGCCCATTTCTGAACGCTGTATTCCACTATCGAACAATCTGCTATTTCCATGGCAACAACGCATTCCATTGAAATCATATCGAATGAGTCCAGAATCGGGACCTGAGAGCAAGACTATACTGTCGAATGAGACGTACTCCATAGCCTTAATCTCCTCCTTTTGTGTCAAAGCTGAATGATGTAAGTTTCGGCGTCGACTGGCCGCCAACCGCCATCAGCGCCATCTGTTGTTTGAAATTCTAACTAAATACAAGAATTGCGGTAAAAAAAACTCCTGACATTATACATTGCTCTCCGGCAAAAAAATTTTTAATAGCTGTCACCGTTTGCAAGTTATTGAATTTTAAAATCCATCAGTCATTTTTGGGACACCCGGTATGTATATACTTTTAATGGTATTATATATGTATATATATATAAAGAGAGAGAGAGATAATATAGTCCTTACAATTTGTAAATTTCTTTTGTCACAATTATACTAACATTTTTTAGGCATATTTTAAAACTCAATTATGTACCTTACTGTGTTTTTATTGGATTTTTTTAATTTAACTAAAAACCGTAAGATCTGCTTCAGTTTATCTGCTCATTTAGTGCTGTTGTTATAACGACCATTTAATATAAAATATGATTTTGTACATATTGAAATGTCTAAAGTGATACTTTAGTGCGTAACATACAAATATTTATGCCGATTGCTGTGGTAATACTGAAACACATGTCAGGTCATATTGTTTATTTTATTTCGAATACATGATGACAATTTTGATACATGAGGAAAACTTCACCCTGGATACCTAAAATTGTAAAAAATCAACTTCATATTGAAAGAATTCGTTAGAACTCCAATTAATAGAAGCATTAGTATACAATATATTTATATACACGTAAAAACTTTTTGGAATATTGCTGATAAACCACTGATAATACAACTGCAAAAATATTTTATAGTTACAAATGTATTTTGGAAGTGCAAATAAAATGTTTTAAAAACAATACTAAAAAATCATTAGCATTTTTACTGTATATACAGGGGTTGGACAAAAATATGGAAACACCTTTTGAAATGCATGCTTGAAAAGAAAGATTGATTATAATGAACTATGTTGATGGCACTGGAGTTTTCGCATACTGACGCCACCTATACAACTTCGTAAAATCGCTGCAAAGTTCAGTCGTTGTTGGAGCACTGTTATGTGAGATTATCATTGCATTATGTCAGAGTTAACAGACTTCGAACGTGGACAAATTGTTGGCGCGCGTATGGTGGGTGCTTCCGTAAGCAAGGTAGCCGAGGTTTTTAGTGTTTCAAGAGGTACTGTGTCGAAGATTTATTCCGCATATTTGAAATGCGGAAAAAACATCATCCGCTAAATCACAGCGCGGACGAAAGTGTGTGCTGAGTGATTGGGACAGACGATCATTAAGGAGGATTATCGCGAAAAATAAGCAGTCCACAGCTGCAAAAGTTACTGCTGAAATGTATGTCGTGTTACCAAATCCTGTGAGTACCAAAACAATTAGAAAAGAACTTCATAAATAGGGAATTGCTGGCCGTGTTGCAATTGAGAAGCCCTCCATCAGTAATGCTAATGCCTGTAACAGGAAAAAGTGGTGTTTAAGTCATAAAGCCTGGACTATAGAGCAGTGGAAGAGCGTAATATGGTCTGATGAGTCTTCTTTCACATTGTTCCCCACTTCTGGCCGAATTTACGTCTGGAGAACGCCATATCAAGCCTATAATACAGACTGCTTGTTGCCAAGAGTGAAACATGGCGGGGATTCGGTGATGGTTTGGGCAGCCATATCGTGGTTCTCTTCTGGCCCCATGAAAACTTTGTAAGGGCGTATTATTGCTCAGACTTATGTGACCATTTTGGCCGATCAAGTCCATCCAATGGTACAAGCTTTGTTCCCCAATGAGGATGGTATCTTCCAAGACGACAACGTCCCCGTTCACACAGCTCACATTGTCCAGGACTGGCTTTCTGAGCACGAGGATGAATTTTCGCATCTCCCCAGGCCACCAAAGTCATCAGACTTGAATATTATCGAACCTTTGTGGTCTACATTGGAGCGGAAATTACGTTCTCGCTATCCACCGCCAACATCGTTATCTGAACTTGCCACCGTTTTCAAGAATAATGGCACAATATTCCCTTGGCAAACATACAGAAACTGTATTTATCCATTCCGAGAAGACTGCAAGCTGTTTTGAATAACAACGGGTACCGTACATAATACTAGGCAAGGAAACGTGTTTTTTTTAAGGTGTTTCCATATTTTTGTCCAACCCCTGTATTCTTGTATTGTTGCAAAGAACTTTCTGCCGAGAATACAAAAACTGGCTCAACAACATATAAAACAAAAAAAAGGTAATTTCTCTGACGGTACCTTAATAAATGTCCATTTTTTATAAGTACATTAAAAATTTAGTTTGCAATTAAAAAAAATTCTAAGTAAATGTGCCATGAAGTTTCTTGCAAATGTACAAGAAAATTCTCAATAAATTTACTACAAAATCCTTGGTAAGAATACTAAAAATCAATAGAAAACTCACAAAATATTGTTTAGAAAACTCCCTAAAAAATCATTAGTACATTTACTAAATAATTCTTAGGAAATTTACCAAAATATATTTAGTAATCGCACTAAAATATCGCTAGTAAGCTTACTAAACTATATTTAGTACTTTTATAAAAACTAATATGAGAAACTCCCTTAAAAATCTTTAGTAAATTAGCTAAAATTCTTTAGTAAACTCCCTGAACAGTCATTAGTAAGATTACTAAGTAATATTTACTAAATTTACAGGCGATTCTTTGGGAAACTCGCTAAGAAAAGGTTAGTATGTTTCCTAAACAATATTTAGTAACAGTTACAAAAGCAACTTTTGTAATATTACACGATTTTCTTCTGTTGCGGTTACATAAAAAAATCTAGGCATCCCAGTTTCCTAGAAAATGCTTAGTAACCTCACAGAATTTTTTTTACTGTGTAGAATCTATGTCACACCATCTAGAAGTAGTCATAATCGCTAAATGAATTCACACAAAATATTAATTTGTATCATTTTACGAAAATTTAATTAATTATATTACATTAATACAGTGTACAAATACTTTTTTGCATTATATTTTTGTATATTTGTTTATTATAATGTAAAAAATCGATCCGTTTAATTTTGTTTTTGCTTCTATAATATTATAATGAATTAAATTAATGTATTACAGTATTTTTTGCTTAAATCTTTTGTTTAATTTCATTATAATTTTAAAAAATGAAGTGTACAAATACTTTTTTTGCCAACTGTATGTTAAGCAGATAAATATAAAGGTCTAAGCAACACTTTTAAATACTAACCAGCTCTGTAGAAATTTTTTAATTTTTTTGAAAAAATGTCAAAAAATGACATTTTACCCAAAATTTCGATTTTTGGAGCAAAAGCGCAGAATCAAGCCATTTTTTTTGCAGCGATAAAATTTCACGCAGTTGATGTACTAGTATTAGAGCAACTTTTGGCAACTACCCGTTTTTGATTTTGAAAAAAAAAAAAAAAAAATTCGCTCCTCCCCAATCTGCAGTATATGTATCAACATGTGATAAAAATAAAAAAAATTAACAAGAATGAGAAATGATACATACAGCATAGATTATAAAACCCTTTCTGAGATGTATGGTGCAGAATGCACATTACCTTCTTATCTTTTACTAACGTATTTTATTACAGAGTTGTTTTTAACAAAATCAAGTAGTACAGCATACATTAATAAAATATGAAAGATCTTTTTTTAAGTGGATGGGGGAGGGGTAATTAAAGGCGAATGAATCATGAATATGAATGCTTTGCATTAGTCTTTAATTTTTTGTTTTTATCATTAACCTAAAAAATGCAATGATATCAAAACAAAAAACCCTGAACGGGTTAAAAGCTTGTGACGCAGCACTTTATCTTACATCTCTAAGAATTTTAAATTTGGGACTTAAAACTAATGATATCAAAATTTATGTGACGCTATGCTATTAATATATATATATATATATATATATATATATATATTAAAATTTATTCATTAATGCTTTATCATTTACATCTTTCATAATTTCGAAATATGAATCTTAAAATTTATGATATCAAAATTTAAGTGACGGCTTGATGAGACTTTAAACGATGTTTTAAAATTCCATTTATTTATTTATTTATTTATTATCTAAATACATTTACATATCTAAACAATACTTTTCATTTTCCAATACACTGTTAAATACATCACTTTCACTGAATATATATCAATACAAAAACCCTCAACGGGTTAAAAACCTGTGACGCAGCACTTTATCTTACATCTCTAAGAATTTTAAATTTAGAACTTAAAAATAATGTTATTAAAATTAAAGTTATGCTATACTATTAAGTGATATATATATATTTATTTATTTATTTATTCATTTATTCATTCATGCTTTATCATTTACTTCTCTCATAAAGTCGAAATATGAATCTTAAAAGATATATATTTAACTTGCATATATTTAACTTAGTTTGGATACAATGACGCAAAAAAACTATTTACTTAAATTTTACTTTTGATTTTGGATAGCATGGCGTAAAAGATAAATCAATTTAGTGAAACAAATACATTTCAGTGCATTTTATATGGATACAGTGAAAGAGATGTATTTAACAGTGTATTGAAAAATGAAAAGTATTGTTTAGATATGTAAATGTATTTAGCCAACAAATAAATAAGCCAATTGAATTTTAAAACAAATCGTTTTAAGCTACATCAAGGCGTCACTAAAATTTTGATATCATATCTTTTAAGATTCATATTTCGACTTTATGAGAGAAGTAAATGATAAAGCATGAATGAATATATATATTTATATATATATATCTATATATATATCTATATATATATATCTATATATATATATCACTTAATAGTATAGCATAACTTTAATTTTAATAACATTATTTTTAAGTCCCAAATTTAAAATTCTTAGAGATGTAAGATAAAGTGCTGCGTCACAAGCTTTTAACCCATTCAGGGTTTTTTGTATTGATTCAGTTTACTTTTGAATTAGGAAATTGTAATAAACTCCCTTTCCTTTTAGTTTTAGTTACCAAATGTGATTCTTCTTTCAATACTTGTGTTTATAGAAAACTTTTTTTCTGTCTCTAATCCGTCCCATGCTCTCTTAAATAATCCTGTCAACCAAAAGATCAGTGTTTTTCATACGTATGTAAATCGTGCTCTTAAAACTCGTTCCAACATTGCATGCCTTAACGATGAACTTAACTACTTAAAAGCTGTTGCTGGCAAAAGAGGTTTCAATCCTTCTATCAATGAAACTGGTGTGAACAAATTCAATAGACCGCCTAATAATTCTACTCTTTCTAATTCTGTTAAAGGTAAACCTGATAATTTGGCCGTCCTCCCTTTTCACCCACCTTTATGTTTCAAATTAGCTAAAGTTTTAAGACGTTTCAATTGTAATGCTATCTTTAAACCTGTCAATAAATTCAAATTTCCTTCCATTAAATCCCCTGTCCCCGACCTCCAAAAATGGGGAATTTATAATGTTCCTTGTAACGATGGTGATTTATCTTTTATTGGTCAAACTAAAAGAAATCTCGAAATCCACCTGAAAGAACATTCCCGTTATGCCATTAATCAAGAAATTTCTAAATATTCTTTGCCAAGCACTCTTGGGAGTTCGGCCATAATTTATTTTTCAAACTACTAAAATTATCTTTAATGCCAATATTACCTCTGAATTAGATTTTCTTGAAAATTTAGCTATTTATCTTAATCGTGAAGTTATTGTCAATGGTAAATCTGATTCTAAAACGCTCTCCGTTTCCTAAAAATACTTTTTCAGCACTGCCTTATAATTAGCCTTTTGTATTAATTATATACACACTTTTTTCGATACATATATACAGTGGCGGTCAAAAGTTTCCGGCCAGCAAAAATTTTTCAGTTAATTTGTAAATATACCCATATGAAGAGGAATCTCAAAGTGATATTTATACATTTTATTGACATAATAGTTAGGAACTTACTTATAGAAGAACATGTAAATATCAATAAATTTAACTGACAAAATTAAGTATAAAGGAAAACGCATGTTCTCAAAAGTTTCCGGCCACCTTCACAAGTTTGTAAAAAGGTGGTATTGTAATGGAAAATTACAGTTATCAACAACATCTACAATTAGTATTTTATCGTATTACCATTTTATTAGCTTTAGTAATAAGTACTGCGGCGCAGCAACATGACATTCATAAATTCAACGGTTAAAGATCGTCTATGGTACGTTTTTCCCACATTTCTTGCAATTTGGCGAAATTTCGGCTGAGTTGAAATATTTATAGTTCCGAAGACTTTTGTCAACTTCTTTTCAAAGATTTTCTATTGGATTCATGTTGAGCGCTTGGGCTGCTCATTTCAAAAACGAAATTTTTTGTGCGAAAACCATTGCTTATCGAGGTTCGCAAATATTATTTATGTCGTTATCATGTTAAGAAAAATAGTTGAGACCAAATTTTTTTCTCTAATAAGGCAGAAAATAGGCTTGCAAGATATCCTTATGCATTGTATCATTCACCTGGCTGTGGATTTCAAACAACGGACCGACACTTTTTGAAGAAAATACTCCCCACGGCATAACGTGTCCTACGCCATGCTTCATTGTAGGAATAACATAGATCGAGTCATATCTTTTGTTGTTAGGTCATCGGACGTTGTGTCTGCCATCACTTCTAAAACTGTTTCGAATTCGATTGATGGAAAAATAGAACTTTTTTCCAGTTTTCACTCGACCAGACTTTGGGTTTTTTTGGAAAACGCCAGTCGGGTACGTTTGTATTTTTTTTAACCCTGAAAATTTTTTAAAACCGACTCTTCCATAAAGTTGTGCATCACGTCAGCATGTTGATACGGTATACGGACTTATTTCAGCAATATTTTCATTCCGTTGATCGCAGTATATTGCTGCGGAATGTTTATGCGGATTATCAATTGTTTTTCTCCTGATAATTCTGTCCACAGTATTAGTAATTTTCCGGGATCTCCCGGACCTCTGAAAATCCTGAAGGCCACGGCCATCTTTATATAATTTTTAAATATCGTTTACGATCGATTTTTGCCGATCGATAACTTTGTCGCAATATCTCGAGAAGATTGGCCTTTTAGCGACAAACTAATCACTCATTTATCAACTATAATTGTTGAACAATTGTTGAACAATGTTGAAAATTCAGACTATGCTATACACGTTTATTCATTCATAAACACAACCAAAAAACAGTTTACCGATAGAAAAAAACTAAAGAATGATAAGTGGCCGGAAACTTTTGCACACGCGAACTTCGAATTTTATCCCTTTCCATGAAGCATCTTCAGTATTCAATCAAGATGATCACGTGGCCAGAGGTCATTCACATATTCCTAACTTTTGAAGCAATTGAGCTTCTTCTTTGCTGAAACCTTTTGGTAAATAAATCGAAGAAACTGACAGGCCGGAAACTTTTGACCGCCACTGTATATATGTGTGTTTATAACAATTAACATATAACATTTTACTTATTTACCTATTTATTTATTTATGCATTTTTTAGGCATTTTTGTGTATATTTGCTTTTAATGGTGTGTATTTATTTTAAATGTAACCTGTTTGTTATTTTTCTTTTTTAACCATTCTGTTTCTTCCTCCCTCCCCCCTTTTCTTCACTGTATCCGTTGAACGTTTTGATTATACTCATCCATGATTGGCTGTTGCCTTCTACTTTCCCATTGGCTCTTCCTTCAGCTTGCTCACTTTTCTCGCCTTTTAATTTCAGTCATGCAGCTACATTTATAGTAGACACACATCTTCTTTGCGCCTGACGAAGAAAGGCTTAGTTCTTTCGAAAAACCCTGCTCAATTTATTATATTTGATAGTTTTAAAATGTTTTTTCACACCGATTGATTAACACCAGTTTCAGCTTATTATCTTACGTTTTTGAAGTTTGAGACCCGGAACTAGGATAAACTTTATTTACTGCGGTATTTGAGAACTTTAACTTAAGAGATTCAAAAATAATTGCCTCATCTTAGCCTGAACAAAGAATTATCTACTCAACTCCTTTCAATATACTGCAAAATCTCTTGTTCCGTCTTACTTTTCTCAATAGATTCCAAGCAATAACAGCATCAGTTTCTTCTTATAAGAAGCGTTTTCTTTCAGTAATTATCGAACTTGCTTGACGAGTGATACGTGATTGTAGAGTTATCAATACAAAAAACCCTGAACGGGTTAAAAGCTTGTGACGCAGCACTTTATCTTACATCTGTAAGAATTTTAAATTTGGGACTTAAAACAATGATATCAAAATTTATGTGACGCTATACTATTAATACATATATATATTAAAATTTATTCATTAATGCTTTATCATTTACATCTTTCATAATTTCGAAATATGAAACTTAAAAGTTATGATATCAAAATTTAAGTGACGCCTTGATGAGACTTTAAACGATGTTTTAAAATTCCATTTATTTATTTATTTATTATCTAAATACATTTACATATCTAAACAATACTTTTCATTTTCCAATACACTGTTAAATACATCACTTTCACTGAATATATATAATGCACTGAAATGTTTTATTTGAATAAATTGGTTTATCTTTTGTGCTACGCTATCCAAAATCAAAAGTAGCATTTAAATAAATATTTTTGCACCATTGTATCTAAGCTAAGTTAAATATATGCAAATAGATACAATGACGCAAAAATATTTATTTAAATGTTACTTTTGATTTTGGATAGCGTAGCACAAAAGATAAACCAATTTATTCAAATAAAACATTTCAGTGCATTATATATATTCAGTGAAAGTGATGTATTTAACAGTGTAATGGAAAATGAAAAGTATTGTTTAGATGTGTAAACTTATTTAGATAATAAATAAATAAATAAATAAATAAATGGAATTTTAAAACATCGTTTAACGTCTCATCAAGGCGTCACTTAAATTTTGATATCATAACTTTTAAGTTTCATATTTCGAAATTATGAAAGATGTAAATGATAAAGCATTAATGAATAAATTTTGATATATATATATTAATAGCATAGCGTCGCATAAATTTTGATATCATTAGTTTTAAGTCCCAAATTTAAAATACTTAGAGATGTAAGATAAAGTGCTGCGTCAAAAGCTTTTAACCCGTTCAGGGTTTTTTGTATTGATATCATTGCCTTTTTTTAAGTTAATGATAAAAACAAAAAATTAAAGACTAATGCAAAAAATTCATATTCATGATTCATTCACCTTTAATTACCCCACCCCCATCCACTTAAAAAAAAAGATCTTTCATATTTTATTAATGTGTGCTGTACTACTTGATTTTGTTAAAAACAACTCTGTAGTAAAATACGTTAGTAAAAGATAAGAAGGTAGTAATGTACATTCAGCACCATACATCTCAGAATGGGTCTTATAATCTATGCTGTATGTATCATTTCTCATTCTTGTTAACTATGTTTATTCTTTACACATGTTGATATATATACTGCAGATGGATTAAAATGATCAGGGATACAATATTCAGAATGTGCTGAAAAGTATTTCATAATCTATGCTGCATGCATGATTCTTGTTAATTATGTTTCAACCTATGTATAGGTTGGTAATATTGCAGATTGATTAAGACTATATGCGTTACAATATTCAGAATATGCTGGAAATGTTTCATAATCTATGTTGCACACATGTTTTTCTTTCTTGTTAGTTATGATTTGTTCTTTATATAGATTGATAAAATTACTGATTGATTAAGACTATATGCGTTACAATATTCAGAATATGCTGGAAATGTTTCATAATCTATGTTGCACACATGTTTTTCTTTCTTGTTAGTTATGATTTGTTCTTTAGACTGGTAAAATTACTGCAAATATATTAAAATGATAGGTTTACAATATTGAAAATGTATTGGAAAGTGTTTCATAATCTATACTTATGCGTAATTTTTCATTCTTGTTAGTTTATTTATGTTTTACTGTTTGCATAGGGTGGGAAGATTACTGTACAAAGATGAAAATTATAGGTTTAAAGTATTCAGAATGAATTGGAAAGTATCTAAACATGCTGTATGCAAAAATTTTTATTGTCGTTAATTATGCTTTGTTTTTTGCACAGAATGGTAAAATTCTTATACATGAATGACAATAAGTTTAGAGTATTCAGAATATGTAGGAAAATGCATCATAATCGATGCAGTATGCATAATTCTTTGTTCTTGTTAGGTATGATTTGTTCTTTGCACTGGGTGGAAAAATTACTGTATATGGATGAAAATAGTAGGTTAATAGTATTCAGAATATGTTGGAAGTTGCATCATATTCTATGTTGCACATATAACTTTTCGTTCTTGTTTTTTTTTTTCTTTTTTTCTTTACACAATGATAAAATTATTGCAGATGGATGAAGGCATTTAATTAAATCCGGCTTATATTAAAATTGACAATATATATTCTAAATTAATCAATGTACCTATCATTTGTACAAAAGAATGTCCTGATTGGTAATTGCCCCGGTGTAATTGATAATTACAATGTTCCCAGGGTAGTTACTGAGAATCAAAATTTTTTAATTAAGCAAACTTTAAATAATATTTTAATCAAAGCCTATATTTTATAGAATAGAAACATGGTGAATCATTAACCATGATAAATTTGGCCACATCTATTGTAGACATTAAAAAGATAGTTAGATGTTAGTATTTTTTGATCAGGAATTACCCCGGTCCACCCTATAAGTTTCATACTTCAATTAGGAAAATGTTTAACTGACAAACAAAGAAAATCAGGACTCTTATTTATTAAATATTTTCATTTCATATGAAACTTTCGATTCTTGGGCGACTTAACTTACAAAATAAAACTAATATACTTTTATCGAACATTTCAGTC